>JAODAL010011813.1:0-98204 GCA_025379985.1 Phyllomedusa bahiana | reverse complement strand
CCCTTGCCTTGTGCCCTTTTGGGAGTCGTATTGGACCGATAAACCGGGGGTATGCACTCTCGCCTGCCGTGTTCTATACATGGCGGCTAAATAATTTCTAAATTCGCCCGTGATGCCCATCTTATCCAATTACTATTCAGCCAATGCCAGTTGATGTTGCCCAAAGGCCTTCTCAGCATCTATTCCCAGTAAGGCCTGCGACCCCCCTCTGTGAGTTCCTTTCCACCGCATCTTGTACTGCGAAGACTGCCCGAATATTCTTGACCGAAGACCTCCCCTTTATAAACCCCAGCTGGTGCATCCCAATAAATTTAGGCATTAGAACCGAGAGTCTATTGGCCATCACCTTCGAGATGATCTTAACACCTTGATTAATTAGTGATATAGGTCGATACGACTCTGGGTGCAGAGGATCTTTGCCTTTCTTATGGAGGACCTTTATATAGGCCGTGTCTCCTGATGTTAACATGACCTGCTTTTGCAGAATTTCCTCTGAGACACTGAGGAGAGTGGGTGTTACTTCTTTTACTAAAATTTTGTAAAAATCTCCAGACAGGCCATCCGGTCCTGGCGCCTTGGCCGGTGGGATACCTTTGATAACCTCCTCTATTTCTTCCTCACTAATGCTTGTGTTCAGCCTTCCTCTGTCTTCTGCAGAGATAGCACTAAGCTGAATTTCTTTGAGAAATTCTGTCCCTTTAGAATTGTCACAAGACTTCTGTGTGTAAAGGTTCTCATAGTACCTGGCCAGTATGGTGTTAATCTGTCTAGGATCCTTCGCTAAGGTACCCATGCCATCTTTTAGACATAGTATCCCCGTCGAACCCCTCCTGTTCCGTACCAGGTTGGCCAGTAGTCGACCAGATTTGTTGCCGAATTTAAATAAGGATGCTCTCAACCTGTCTCCCAAAGAAGTTCTCCACCCTCTTTTGTTGCACCCTCAAACTGATCTTTAGCTGCTGTCTAGTTATCCTTATTGTCCTTGCTGGGGTGTTCTAGAAAATTAGTATAGCATCTAAGCTGGGTCGTCGCTCTATCAAATTTCGCTCGAAGGGCTTTCTTTTTAGCCGCCATGTAGGACATTATTCTCCCCCTTAGCACCGCTTTCCCTGTGTCCCAAAAGAGCCCTGGGTCCCCGTATGGTTCTGATTGTCCCTAGCATACTCCTCCCACCACCTTTTCAATAACTCTCTAAAGTGGTCATCTGCTCCAAGGTCCCCGGGAACCGCCACAAAATGTCTGACCCTTGGGATGTAAATCCTGTAGGTTGATACCACCGGGAGTGTCAGAAATTACTAGGTCCCCGAATTTCAACGGATTCCACCCTTCCCTAACAAGTGTTGCGTTAGACAGGAAGTAGTCCAATCGCGACCAAGATAGATGGACGTGCGAGAAGTGGGGTAAATTGCCTCTCCTCGGGATTGAAATGCCTCCAAAATTCGTCGGGCCCAGCTTTTGTCACAAAGGGGCATGACCCGATCTGCCCTTGACCCCCGATCCCTCTCGCTTGTTGGTGCGTTCCTATCCTCCGTCTCCTTATAACCCCTTTTTAAAGCCCCCAAAAACCAATAAAGACGTTACTAAGTTTTTCCTGTAGAATGGGTGTTTGGGCAAAAACCCATTCAAATAAAAACCGCTTTCCCGTTTGGCGTCCCCAAAAGTGAACCTTATGGAAGCCCCCTTTCTTTGTCTGTCTCTTGACTCGAAATTTTTCCCTTTGGTGTCCCAAAATGAGGAGCGCACCCCCCCCCCCCTTCCCCCTGGCCCTGCGCTGGCCCTGCACTTCTAAACCCCAAAGATTTTTTAAAGCCCGGAAAAAATTTCCCGCCCGTGAGGGGGGAAACCCCTGAAGCAAGAAATATTGGTTCCTTTTTTTAAGTTTCCTTAAAACCCATCGTTGTTTGTGGGGAGAACGAACCCCCTTAATTTTCCCATGTGATTATTACTTTTGTCCCTCAAAGGGTTTAATCTATTCTAAGGGGGCACCCCAAACCCGAATGAAGGGTACAATACCCTCCCAAACCCGGGTCCCTACCCCCCCCCTAAAAGAAACATTGAACAGAAACCTCCAAAAAACCCCCCCCTTTTCTTCAAAAGTTAGGACTTCTTTTTTTTTGTGTATTATTGGTACGAAAATGTTTTTCCTTTTTAAACTGTTTACTGAATCTCCATTCGCTATCTCCCCCCTTTCCGCCAAAAACCCCAACCCAAACTTGTTTTCCCAAACTCAAATTATAAAATTGGGTCTGGAACAATAAAAGCATATCCCGCAACTTTTCAGTAACAGTTACTCCCCCTTTCCCTTTTCTCATATCCCCCCCCCCCAAAAATTTTGTAGTGGGGTTGGGTATATAGAAAGGAACTCTTCAAATAAAACAAAAAAACCCGGTTTCCTGAGACCAGTAATTTGAACAGATTTCAGATTTTTTTGGGGGAAGGTCCCCGGTTTATTGGGTTCCAAACAGTTTCTTTTGGGCCCGAGGATTTTTCCTCCTTTTTTTTTTTTTTTTTTTTCTATTTTTTTTTTTTTGGGGTAGCCTTGGGATTTGCTGCCTTGGCGCGGGGCCCCTCCGTTCTCTTTCTTTTCCAGCCTTTTTTTTTTCTTTTCCGTGTTCCCCTTTCCCCTTGGGAAATTTAGATTTTTAAAAAGCCCTCTCCCTCCCCCATTTGACTGGCACATTTGGGGGCCCCTTTCTTGGGAAGTTTTTTAAGTGTTGGGAAAACTGTAGAGGAACCGAACTTGCCCCCTTTACCGGGGCCGTGCAGACGGTAGAAAATTTTTTTCCCCTCTTCCTTGCCATTCGAGGGAATAGTCCGCAAAAACATTGGGAAGTTTGTCTCCTTTAAACTTTCAGGGGCATTTTGTGTGAACGGTATGTTTTCAGAAGCTTTTTTTTTTTGGGAGCCCAAGAAAATTTCACTAGGGAGGTTCTAGGCCCTTTTGACGGGGGGGCCCCCCATTAGTTGGGGGTCTTGGGGGCCAATTCTGTGGGCATGTTCAAATTTTCGGGGACCCCTCCAAGCCCGGGAGCATGCGAGATGTTTTTTTGCACATTTTCATGAAGTTTTTTTGGGGGGATTGACCCCGCTAAAAAAAATAAACCCTCGATTGTTCTACGTGTTTGATTTTTGGGCCCTTGCCTTTCCCCTGTAGATGCTTGTTTTTTTAAAGTAATCTCCCCAAAGATACCCCTAGCCCCAAATTAATGTCGTCCTCAGCCAACCCCCACTCGCCCCTCCAAATCTGTTACCCGGGTTTGGGAGTTTTTTTCAGCCCCCCCGGGAAAAGTCTGGGGGCCCGCTGATGTCACTATCCCTTTCCCCTGAGGGGCTAAGGGTAGTTTAAAATTTAAAGGCCCGGGTTACCCGGGGGCAAGTAATTTGGGCCCACTGTAATACCCATGGCCTTCCCGGACACTTTTTAGGCCTGGGAGGGTCTTTTCCATCTCTCTGTTGCAGAAAAAACCCTGTGATCCATGTCCTGTTCGGTTTGCTGTGATGGAGTTGGCTGCTTTGTTGTTTTTTAGTGGTTTGTGACCCTGTGACCTTTTGAGAGTACCCCCCCTTTACTGCTGCTGTCGCTGTCATAATGCCCCTGCATGCCCCCCAATTCTGCCGATGCGGGTTTGTGTTCCCCGTCCCCGTCCTCATGGAGCCCCGGTGGGTCCGGCGCCATCTTGTGAGGCAGAGGGGGCGCCCCGGGGGTTTTCCCGGGGGTAATTTTTATCCCGCCGGAGCTCCCCCCCTGTGTGGGTGGACGCTCACCCCGGTCCCGGACCCGCGTCAAAATTGTCCTTTGGCACAAAAAAGTCCCGTTACGGGAAGCCCGGCGAGGGGGCGAAGGGGGCCCCGGACCCTCTCACTCTCTGTGCCGGCCATGCACGCCCCCGGAAATTGGGAAGTCAGGGGGTCCCCTTTATTACGGATATCCCCCAAAATTTTGGTCTTTCTACCCCGGCGCAGGGGACGGTGGTTTTCCCCTACATAATTTAAATGACATATACATAGGCATGAATATTTCAGTCCTTCAAACCTGCAGCATGGTGTAAATTGTGCTTTATTTGTCTGTTTTATTTTCCTTGTTTTCATTTCCTCATTTGTAGTAAGGTTTAAATGTCACCTTTATGGCTGTCTGCTGCAGTTTTGCGATTTTGATAATTGACTATACAGTTTTTAAACATGAAAATAAAAAAGTTTTCTGCAAAGTCTCATAGCCTATTACCACATCACAAAATAATGGCTAGTCTTGGTATAAACACAAACGTTTTTTTTCAGATATGGCTTTGATGCAGTGTAGTTTTTAAAGTCATTCACAGCTATTTGTTTCCTTTGGACTTCAGAAAAAAACTGACTGCACTGAATAGAGGCAAACATCATTACCTGTGTTTTATTGTGTCTGCATAGTATTCACTGCTATTTTGCAGTTTATAAAGTTTTTGAAAGTTGCTGAAATTAAATAGCGAAACAGCCTCTGCACACCAACACACACAACACACACACACAACACACACACACTCACTCATACACACACACACGTGTAGTGGGAAAAAAAAGTATTCAATCAGCCACCAATTGTGCAAGTTCTCCCATTTAAAAAGATGGAGAGAGGCCTGTAATTGACATCATAGGTAGAAGAAAAAAAATCTCGAAAATCACATTGTCTGATTTGGAAAGAATTCATTTGCAAATTATGGTGGAAAATAAGTATTTGGTCACCTAGAAACAAGCAAGATTTCTGGCTCTCACAGACCTGTAACTTCTTCTTGAAGAGGCTCCTCTGTCCTATAATCATTACATGTAGTAATGGCCCCCGTTTGAACTTATCAGTATAAAATACACCTGTCCACAACCTCAAACAGTCGCACTCCAAACTCCACTATGGTGAAGACCAAAGAGCTGTCGAAGGACACCAGAAACCAAATTGTAGCCCTACACCAGGCTGGGAAGACTGAATCTGCAATAGGCAAGCAGCTTGGTATAAAGAAATATATTTATCCTACATAAGTCAGTGCAGATATTTTGTTTTGAAATTTTACCACGTTTTTATTAGTCCCATTATCCATTTAATACAGTAATACTTGACATATTTTTGTTAGTGATTCTTAACTCCATTCCCTGAGGGAAAAAAAACATACTCTACTTATCTTTTCCTTTTTTATTTGTATATATATTTGCCATTTTCCAAAAGCAACTGTAAAAATAAAATAAAGGAACAATTATACGGTTGTATTCACACTGTGGTTCCTGTGGCAAGTATCAGGATACCTTATAAGTATGCATTGGCCAGCGCATACTTCTAAAATGCTCTGGCCTGGGCCCAATCCAATTTCATTAGAATTGACATGTCACATCTTCCTCTCGGTTCGTAATACGCAGCGGGGAGAGCGGCAGGTAATCATAGCTTTCAATGAGAGCAATGAATTACCGTAGTTGCAGGGCATAGTTCAGGCATATTGCAGCGCAATTATGTGCTGACTTACGCCAATCAAAGATGCTGTGTGAACATGACCTTGGCCTCTGGGATTTTAGCTCTTACTCTGTCAGAGGACCAGTAATTGGAATTTTTTGGTTTGGAGGAAAAAGGGAGAAGCTTGGAAGCCTAAGAACACCGTCACATCTGTGGAACACAAGTGTGGCAGCATCATGTTGTGGGGTTATTTTGCTGCAGGAGGGACTGGTGCACTTCACAAAATAGAAGGCATCATGAGGAAAGAAGATTATGTAGCAATTCTGAAGCAACATCTCGAGACATCAGCCAGGAAGTTAAAGCTTTGGCAAAAATGATTTTTCCAAATGGACAATGACCCAAAGCATACTGCCAAACTGGTTGCAAAGTGGCTTAAGGATAACCAAGTCAATGTTTTGGAGTAGCTGTCACAAAGCCCTGATCTCAATCGTATTGAATAAAGCTGAAAATGCAAGTGTGAGCAAGGCGACCTACAGACATGGATCAGTTACACCAGTTCTGTCAGGAACAAATGGGCCAAAATTCCTACCAACTATTGGGAGAAGTTTGTGGAAGGTTATCCAAAACGTTTGACCCAAGTCATACAGTTTAAGGGTAATGCTACCAAATACTAATGAAATGCATGTAAACTTTTGACTTTGCAGAAAGTAATACAAATTCTCTCTCATTATTCTGGCATTTGGCAAATATAAATAATTTTGGTTCCCAATTGACCTAAAACAGATAAGATTTATTCTGATTTCATGTCAGACAGTGAGAAAAACATGCATTTGTGTCTTTTCATATAGTGTATGTAAACTTCTGGTTTGAACTGTAGATAACCTAATCAAACCCTGGAAAGATAGACACCCTCCTGAGACACCTTCCTTAGTGATCCAACCAGAGTCTAGTGTTGCAGCTTTCAAAATTGCTGAGACCCAAAAGCAGCATTGTAGGGATCTGCTGCAACACAATAAAAACCTATTCTCTGAGTCGCCAGTTCTCATGAAGGGCATTGAGCATGACATACTCAATGGGTTGCAGTTTACGTAAATGTAAAGTCCTATAGTATTCCTGAAGCCTACCAGGAGGTAGTTGCGATTGAGATTAAGAAGATGGTAAAGCTGGGGGTGATTGAGGAATCCAAAAGCGGGTGGTGCAGCCCAATAGTGTTGGCACTAAAACCAAATGGGGAATGATTACCGCAACTTAGGCAAGGTCTATAAGTTTGATGCCCATTCATGTCCAGGATAGATGAGTTGATTGAGAGACTAGAGCTGGACTGGTACATCACAACCCTAGACCTCACAAAAGGGTACTGGCAAATCCGTTGTCCAGGAAAGCTTTTACTACACCTTAAGGATTCTATCAGTACGGATTCCTTTTGGGTTGCAGGTAGCGTTTGTCACTTTACAGGGGGCTATGGAATGTTTGTTCCTTCCCCACAGGAAACATGCAGCTGCTTATTTGGATGACAGGTAAATTATAAAGTCTGTGTAGAAACAAACGCCACTCACCCTACACGTTGATATTCCTGCACCTGTGCCTCCGATCGACTTGAACTGATTTGGTTCGCATGGTTCCCTGGCTTACTCCCTCTCGCCAGCTTAAACATGCAATATAAATCTTTGACGGGACCAGCGATTCTTCAGTGAATAAATCTTCAATATTTATTAACGTGCAAAGCATCCACATAAAGAGGGTACAAACTGGGTTAAGAACCAACGCGTTTCGGGTACTACCTGGTGCCCTTGTATTTATTCACTGAAGAATCGCAGGTCCCGTCAAAGATTTATATTGCATGTTTATTTGGATGACATCTTCATCTTTAGCCAGGACTGGGAAAAAGACGCTCCAAGCAGTCCTGGATGCATTAAGAGAGTCAGTTTCATTATAAACCCCAACAAATGTGCCACAGGAATGGGAAACACCAGATACCTGAGTTATATTATGGGCAGGTGTGAGTAAAATAAGGTGGAGACCATCCAGAACTGGCTGCACCCACTCACAAAGATACAGGACCTTATTGGGTAGTGTGGGCTAGTATAGGAGATTTTTCCACAACTTTGCTGAGATAGAAGCACCTTTGACTGATCTCAATAAAGGCACACAACCGTCCATGGCGACGTGGTCTCCGGAGGCTGAACAGGCTATTATTTAGAAATGAAAGCTGGCCTTGTGTAAGCAGCCAATGTCGGTAGCTTTTTTCTCCTTTTAATAATAAAGCGTCATGGGATATATTTATTGAGTCTTGGTTGTACAAATAAAAAATAATGTTGTTATATAAGTACATCTGAAGAATGAATGTGGTTTTGAATTAGAATTGTGTGAATTCCTTTCACATAAACTGACTTTAGTTACTGGTATAATTGAACTCTGTATCTTGGGCTTATTTAACTGGTACATTTAATAGTCAATTTGTAGAGGGTGCTCAGTGCCTGGCTATCCAGCACTTCTCTGATAGTAGACTGGAGGGACTATGGCCATCAGCAAAGCCTCTTTTATGTTTTGTGACCTGTGACTTTAAAAAGTATTCCATTCTTTGATTAAATACTGTTCTGTCTGTTTCATACCACACCAGTAGCTTAGGAGCTTTGATAAATGTCCCCACAGGGCGTTTGTCAGAAAGCTCTTTTATGACAGCAACTATGAAAAGCTCAGACATGTCCAGGAAAAAGCATCCTAATTGTCGGCCATGACTTTTGTTCCGTACTTTAACATCCTATTTGTAGGTCAGATCTGTGAAGCGTGTATGAAAGAAGTGATTAGATGGATGTTTCAAGGTATATGAGATAAACACATGACTTTGTAGGAAGATATAGGATCAGTTCAACTCTGAACACTGTCTGCAGTTTGGGTATTTGTTTTTTACTATGATAAACCATAACCCATATGTCAATTTAGTAACTGATTTTTTTTCTTTTTTTTAAATACTCTTCTTATAGTCTGCATTCTTTATATGTTACTTTATAAAATATTTTAATTTTGTAGCATGTTCATTTGAAGAACATGTGACTTCTAATATGTCAGAAAACAAGTCTTTTTCAAAACCAAATAGCATATTGTTTTCTGCACACTTTATTATTGGGTTGTGGCTCCATTTGGCCTACTACCAACTGTAACTCTGTGCACCATATGAATGTGTACGGAGGAATGCCTAAGGGTCTGTAATATGGACACATAGGAACTCCCTTTGGCATTATACAAGGTCTATACGTGTTAACGTATTGTGTGAATAGATATATAGAACTATGTATTTTAACAACTTTCTATCGTCGGCAGCATTAACTTTTTCAGCTATATCTGCTCTAGCTGTTCTCTGTGAGTTTGTGCCAGATGGACAAGCCTTTTGTAGCCTATTCGCTGATTTGCAACAAATTTTGGTAAGTACTAACCAAAATTTGTCTTGTGTGGTGTTCCCGTTATGGGAATACCTCGAAAGACTTTCCGTTTTGGAGATGCCCTTTTGTCTAGATATCAAAATCTTGCCTTTGTCAATTGGATCCTGACGCTTGCCCATTTTTCCTGCTTACAACACATCAGCTGCAAGAAGTGACTGTTCAGCTGCTGCCTTATATATCTCAACCATTGACAGGTGGCATTGCCACAAGCTAATCCTTGTTAGTCACTTTTTCTGACAGTGATTTTAATGCTATGACTGATAAATGTTGGCAGTGTGGTTTTTCATAGAATGTGTGTGTTTTTTTTTTTTTTTTTTTAACCATGAATAGTTTATTGAAAATTTTTCTATCGACAATCAAAGTCATGTGACAGAGGAATTCAACATGTAAAATTGAACAGAAATAACAAATTAAAGTAACACACAAACAGTGCCATAGAGAGGACAATTTCAGGAGCTGATGTCAAAGTTCCGTAATAAGGAGTAGTTGAGATCGGGTGAAATGTAGACTGAACATGTAGAAGGTTCATGCCGTATTAAGGAAGAATGCAGCCACAAAAGGTACAAGTGGTATGTATAATTAAAGAGTTCACTCGGCTATGCTAAGCTGAGGTCAGATATTATGAAGAATCATAGAAGGACGAGTCTGTCCGTATCTCCCATTTTTTCTTAATTTTAGGGACTACATGAGGGGGGAATCACAAGAGAGGTTTCGCATTTAAATTGATAATTGACTCTATTTAAGATTTCTTTGATGGAGAGGTCGATCGGAGATTTCCAGTGGGCAGCAATAGTCAATCTGGTTGCTATTAAGATATGGTAAAGGACTGTTCTAAAGGGAGGTGGGAAATCTGCAAGATTTATATCTAATAGCACCAAAGCTGGGGTGAGGACGATTTTAAGAGAGAACAAGTTATTGATGAGCTCCTCATTTTGACCCCATAAAGCGAAGGCTACAGGGCAGTTCCACCACATGTGAAATAGAGTACCCACTGAGCCACATCCTCTCCAGCAAAGAGCCGATTCCGATTGAGTGAAGTGAGCTACTTGAGTAGGGGAGAGATACCATCTGAGATGTAGTTTTTTCATAGTTTCCAGATGGGTGATACACTTAGAGTGTTTGGTGGAGGCAGTGCTAGCAGCTGTCCATGTGTCATGAGGGAACGTGGTAGCTAAATCTACTTCCCATTTTTGTATGTAGCTCGGCTTGGACTGGCTATCTGTAATCAGTAATGATTGGTATGTAATTGATAAGCCTCTCTCGAAACCTTTTTTCCCCCGTAGGAAATTTGAATAAGTGGAGACCAATTTAGACTTTTTTGGCCAAACCCAGTTTTGCAATATATGACGGATCTGTAAGTACTTAAAGAAGTTGGATCGGTCTACATTATATGTTGCCATTAAGTCAGTGAAGGTTCTAAGAATCTTCTTATCGTATAAAAGTGCCATATTCGTGATACCCATGGCTACCCAGTTATCTAGCAATAAATGAGGGGCTGCTAGTCTTAATAAGGACAAACAGCATTCTTGTTTGGCAAAATATACCCACTTCCTAGGTTTGACAAATGAATTCCAAGCTTGGAAAGCATGTCGGAGGGAAGGAAAGGTTGGAGTTGGAGGTTTAAGGTCTAGCAGGTCCGCAATTAAAAGGTCTTTGACTGTGTAAGGATAAACTGAGGAATTTTCAATCTGAGACCAATGGTGCAAATCAGGGGCAACCCAAAAATAATGTAGAGGTTCAAGCACAGCGGCTATATTGTACAGTTTCAAATCAGGAACTGACATGCCTCCCTCCTTAGTACTGAGGAATAGGTATTGCTTTCTACATCTGGGTTTCTTAGATCCCCATATAAATCTCAGGAATAGGGACTGGAGCTTCGTGGTCCAATCCGTTGGGAATATGTATGGGAGGGATCGTGAAATATAAAGAAAACGAGGGAGTAATAACATTTTGGAAATGTTTATTTTAGCTAACCAAGATAGTCGAATTTGAGATAAGCGATTCACCTCTTTTGATAGGGAGTTGTATAATGATTCTACATTAGTTGAGATCGTGGACTCTAAAGAGGGGGTAATTTTGATACCTAAGTAGTCAATAGAGGATTCTGACCATGTAAAGCCTAGTTGTTGTAGTAAGGGCTTTTGTGGTGGAGCGATGTGCAGGGGGAGAACACTGGATTTTGATTTATTTAGTTTATAATAGGAGATTAAGGAGTATGAATTAAGGATTTGAAGAAGAGTTGTCAAGGAAGCTTCCGGGTTTTGACATAGTATCAAAATATCGTCTGCGAATAGGCTTATTTTATGTACCTGGTCGTAGAGGGGGATACCCGAGATCAGATCATTTTGTCTAATCATTTCAGCGAGAGGTTCTACACACATAATAAATATTAGAGGGGAAAGCGGGCAACCCTGACGCGTTCCGTTAGAAATAGAGAAGGCCGACGACAAGAAACCGGAAGCTAGGACTTTAGCTGAGGGGGATGAATATAGGGATGTAATAGCATTTAATATGGGGCCTATAAATCCGAACTTTTTTAAAACTGCCTTTAAGTAGTCCCAGTTGAGTCGGTCGAAGGCCTTTTCTGCGTCCAGCGATAATAGAGCAGCAGGGATTTTATCTAGGTTAATCTTATGGATTACATCCAGGACTCTTCTAATGCCATCTCGTGTTTGTCGGCCCTTAACAAAGCCTACTTGATCTTTATTAATTAGACAAGGTAAGATACAGTTTAAGCGATTCGCTATAATTTTAGCAAGTAATTTAATGTCGCAGTTTAGTAGTGATATGGGTCTATAGTTAGCGATTTGATCAGCGGATTTACCTGGTTTGGGTATATTGGTTACTGTTGCACAGAGCATTTCTTGGGGAGCAGAACCTTTATCTATGATCTCCTGAAAGATTGAAGCAAGATGTGGGATAAGGGTAGCAGAAAATAGCTTATAGTACTCGTTCGAGAGTCCACCTGGGCCCGGGGATTTATTGCATTTGGAATTTTTAATAGTTGTTTCTATTTCTTGTAACTTTATAGGGGCATTCAATAACTCTAATTGGTTGCATGTTAGCGCAGGCAATTGCACTTTAGCAAGGAAAGAATTAATAAGTTCTTTAGGCACCTCAGGGGTGTGTGGATCATCTTTTAAATTATAAAGGTTATGGTAGTACTGTGCGAAGGAGTCGGCAATAAGTTGAGGGTCATATACTTTAGAGCCATCTGATTTTGTGATGTAGGAGATCTTATTTCTTGTCTGCAGTATCTTAACTCTATTAGCTAGTAGTTTAGAGGGACGGTCCCCTTGAAGATAAAAATTACATTTTAGTTTACTCAGGTGCGCATCACACTTATTAATGTATAAATTGCGGATTTTGTTCCTGCAGACAAATAATTTCTCCTTAGTCACAGGCAGAGAGTCTGCTTTGAATTGTCTATCTAGTGTCTCCAGCTCTTTAAGCAAGGCGTTTAAAGTACCCTCTCTAATGTGTTTCTCCCTTGCTGAGATTTTAATACAAATTCCTCTTATCACTGCTTTATGGGCACACCATAAGGCTTCCGCTGAAGGTGCTAAAGGAGTATTTAAAGAAAAATAGTCGGTGAGTGTATTTTGGAGTTCTTCTACTATCTTAGGGGATTTCAATAAGAAATGGTTGATCCTCCAAGATCTGAAAGTTGGGGCAGAAGTCTTGTCCGCAAGGGTCAAGAAGGTGGGAGCATGATCGGACCAAGTGGTTATTCCTATTTCCGTGGATAATACATTTTGAAGGGCACCCCTATCGACTAGGAAGTAGTCAATTCTCGAGTGCGTATTTTTGGAGTGAGAATAAAAGGTGTAATCTAATTCTCCAGCATGTTGATAACGCCAGGGGTCATGTAGATTTTCCCGTGCTAGGGTATTTTTAAGTTCTAAAGAATAGTGAGAGCTACCGGACGATCTATCTAGACATTTATCCACAACCATATTATAGTCCCCACACGCCACCAGGTTCCCAAATAAAGATTGTTTTGCTTTGGTGAGTACTTTGTTAATGAAGGACAATTGTCCGGTGTTAGGTGCATACAAATTCACTAGAGTATATGGCATAGAGTTGATTTCACAATAAAGAATAATAAATCTCCCCTTATGATCAATTATGGAATGAAGGAGCTTAAATGCAATAGTGTCACGAACAAAAATTGCTACTCCTGCTTTCTTTTGGCCAGAAGTTGCCATTATAGCATGGGGAAAATTTTTATGTTTTAAACGAAAGAGATCCTCAGATTTTAAATGTGTTTCTTGTAAACACACTATGTCTACTTTGGCTTTTAGCACTTCTTTCCATAATGATGATCTTTTATGTGAGGAGTTGAGCCCATTAGAATTGTAAGACATAACCTTAATCCCCATAGTGGCTAGTAGAGATTCTAGTTAGCAATCCCAATCTATCGAAACAAGGATCAGACCTTTTATCACGTACTTGACACCAAAATGCTATGGCATAGAAACTAAGAACCAATGTAACAACAATAGGTCGTATGGAAACGTCCATGACCTATAATCAGGATTGTTTCCTTAGCAGGAAACCAGAGGTGGGTAAGAGTCTTTGCGTAGGTCTTACAAGGAGAGACCGTGATTTGGGGGTACGAAGATGGTTGATCTTCCAACAGGGAAAGTCTGAGGAAATTAGGAATTCTTTGCCTATTGGATTAGTCAGTCATTTTGTCGTGATCTGGAGCGACGAGAGGATTCCGACCAAATTGGTGTTATTGGACCAGGTCTGTGGTCTCCTTCTTTTGGAGGGGAGTTGGTTGGAGTGGAAATCAGACCCCAGGATAATAGAAGATCTCTGGCCGAGGAGGGATTAAGGCAGATTGTTGTAGAGGAGTCCTTGGTTATAATAAGCTTGACTGGGAAGCCCCAATGGTATGGAATGTTATTTTCTCTCAGAATTTTTGTTGCTGGGGCGAACGCTTTCCTTTTCAGCATCGTCCCTGCTGACAAGTCCGGGTAGATAGATATACCTCTGAATTTCTCCGGGAGATCTGAATGGTGTCTGATAGCTTTGAGAAAGTTCTCTTTAATTTTGAAAAAGTGGATTCTCGCTATTACATCTCGAGGAATAGAGGGGCCAAGATGCTTAGGTTTTGGCAATCTATGAATGCGGTCTACAATCAGGTCTTGGTCCGATGCCTCTGGGAGAACCACTGCCATTAGCTCAGAGAGAAACTGGGATAGAGCATCTGGGGCGATTGACTCGGGGACTCCTCGGAGTCTGATATTATTGCGACGCGAGCGGTCTTCAAGGTCAAGTACTTTTGAAGATAGTGTCTGGACCACTTCCTCTAAAGCTGCGTTAGCGTCGATCAACAGGTTATGAGACTTTGCCAAACTCTGCCATTTTTTTCTCTACATGGTCGGTTCTAGTAACAATGGCTTGCATATCCATTTTAAAGTCATTCATCATTTGTTTGATGTCACTTTGGAGTGATTCTCTAAATGATGAGAACAGACGTTGGAGGGTTTGTTCAGATGTACAAAAGGATTCTGAAGTATTTTGATGATCCATATCGACTGAGTCTTGTCTGGATGAGGCCTGTGAAAGTGGAGGGGAGAGATTTCTTCTTTCTCTGTTCTGGGAGCGAGTTGATGGGGTTTGGTTTCCTGGAGCAGTCAGGGTGAGCTGCCCCAAAAGGTATGCCGTGTTTAAGGCAAAAAGATGGGTTTATTTGAGCTTTTTTTGGGTAGGGTTCCCTCAGAGCTTCCTCACTACACGTCCGGCACCATGCAGGCTCAAGCCACGCCCCCTGTTTTGTTTTTTTTAAACATCATTAGAGTGAAGAATATTTGTGCTGACATAGGATTACAAAAGCATACTAATCAGATCTATACATGTTCTACTGATCATTTCATTGCCTAAGGCTAATTAAAGCTGTTTTTTATTTTTTATTTTCAACGTATAGCTATACTAAACATGTTGATATGTAATGCAACAGGTGACCTTCAGTAGACCGGATTATTACTTGCAAAATGAAATAGACTACATTATGTTTCGCCAGCTTTCCTCGCTAATAAGATGCAACACCTGTCACAAAAAAAACATGTTTTTCTTCAGATGTTTCAGAATATTTAATTTTGTTAGTAGAATACATGTGAAAATTGCAGTATCATTTATTTTGAAAACCATCCAAAAGCCGACTGTCGCCCTCCCCATAGACGGCAATAGAAAATCTGCCCAGTAGTCTACACTGGTTTTTCTACTGGACAGATTTTCACACTGTCGCCATTTTGAAAAAACTTGGAATATGCACAATATTGTGCCTGGTTTTCAGGCGGTAGGTCTGCTATTCAATGGTTAAGGGGGACGAGTAAATAGACCACGGAAAGAATCATCACCCAAAACCATTGAAAAGATGATAAAGTGCCGTCCGGGTTCTTAAGACAGAGTCCAACCAGTATTTTGTCTATGCTTTGTGGCCGTACCCTTAGAAGGAGCAGAGATACCTGAGCTAAGTGCTCAGTAGGTACAGTGCCTAGAAGAATGCCATAGTCCCTTTGTTTAGCAGTCATCTTAGTAACATGTTGTATCGTGTTAGCCATAGAAAGCAGTAAAGAGCAAAGAATTCATACCTTTTAGAGGGCAACTGAGTATATTTGACGATGAGCTTTTGAAAGTACTAGCTGTCTTCGTCAGACATGATGTTTTATAAGAAACTGAAAATTGACAGACTTTTTATACACAGGGGTCTTCAAAGGATCTTAAATTCTTTAAAATTAACAAAATTCAGTATAAGCAAAGAGGTTATTTACAACATTATACTTCAGGTCAAGAAACTGGAAACTTGTAAGGCGTGACAAGAGGATCATTAACTTCTGCGGTTATCTGTTTGCTATCAGGTGGTGATGTGTGTCCCCCACAGTTTACTCATACCATGACATGAAGCTAGCATGGATATTAAGCCCATATTGCGAAGTTTGAAGTTTTTGCAGTCATTTATATTCCTCCTCTTTCCTCTCCCTCTGCATCTTAAGACCACAACTCGCATATCTTCAATAGAGTGGTCTTCTCTGGAGAAATGTGCAGCCACTGGGAGATCTGTCCAGCTGTTATTAATAGTGAATCGGTGTGAGATTATAAGTTGACTAAGTCTCTGCCCTGTTTCCCCCACATAGAGGCCTGTGGTGGGACATCGCACACACATAATTAGATATACCACATTGGAAGACCTGCAGTAAAATGTACCCCTAATTATGTGCACCTGCTGTGACTTTGGGACAGGTACACTGTCAATGGTGGGGATATGCCTGCAGGCCTTACACCTGTTTTGCAGGCAGGGTGAGGTGCCGTTTTTCTGTTGGGGCTTTCAGAGCACTCTGGACAATACTTTTGCAGGTTTGCTGGTTGCCAAAATTAATGGAGAGAGGGGAGTGGGAATATCTCTTTGTGTTCCCTATGTAGCACAGGTTGGAGGTCCCTGCTAATCTTTTGTAGAATCTCCAACTGTGGACAGCAAGGGGCACTTGGGCTTCATCCTATGTCTCTTTTTATGTGAGTAGATTGTCTCTATTCTTTAGCAGTCATGGGGAGACTGCATTGATAGAGTGAAAGCATCTGAAATGGGGGTTGTCCACTGGAAAAAAATTGTACTGAAATATGGCCAATGTGGGCAAAAAAATTGCTAGCTCCGGAGCAGCAAGGGACAGGTAGGTAAATATATTTTTTCTTTCTTTTTTACCCACTGTTGGTCCCATTTTATTGTAATTCTTTTCAAATGGACAACCTGTTTAAAGCTATACATCCACTTCATGAGAACAATTGTGCTAAGCTTGACCAACCATTGGCAAAGACTGGCAACACATAAGGCTTTAAGTGCAAAATGAATTGCCATTGAGTATGAATGTGTCAGATTTAGGGTATAATCTCCAAAAAATTGGGAATCTCGCAAGAGAACTAAGAGTGACTTTTGATCACTATATTTACTATTTTGCCATAGGCAAACTTAAACTCTATCAGTTCTCTATCTATTAAACACTAAAACGTAACTTTTATTATATCTAACTCTTAACCTCTATACACACTATTTAATAACCTGATCTCTATCCTCATCATTTAACGTTTTAAATTGTGATCTCTCACCTCTGTCTACAAGTGTCACCTGCTGCAGACGGTGTCACAAGGGGGCCTTATTTGTTCTGTGTCTATGAGATTAGGGACGACTGCCCAAGTAGTTGGCTTGGGATCCCTTACTGAAGCTAGTACTTTGCTATAGATATAAGGCTCTCCTGTTAATAGGTGGGGTTCCACCAGACTTGATGATAGAAAGGGAGTTATTCCCTCTTTCAGAAGCAAAAAGGGTTAAATGATGAGGATAGAGATCAGGTTTTTAAATAGTGTGTATAGAGGTTAAGAGTTAGATATAATAAAAGTTACGTTTTAGTGTTTAATAGATAGAGAACTGATAGAGTTTAAGTTTGCCTATGGCAAAATAGTAAATATAGAGATTTAGGGTATCTCACATTTTAATCCCATATGTAGCACTATACTTATGTTATGTGAGTAGCATTTATAGAAAATATTCTCTTGTCTTTTAGGTCAGAGTAACAGAGCACAATGTTATAATTTGAAAAAGTCTTCACTCCATAGATTCTAAAGATAGCTTCTGTAAAACGAACACGGCAGTGCGGGGCTCTGTAAACAAATGGCTATGCAGAAAAAAATCAATAGTGCATGGACAGAAAATCATTAGGCGTCCTAATAAAGTTCATGATGAAACTTTATGCATGCCGCCGGAAAGGTCATGTGCTGACTGCATTAGCTCTGATGACATATTTCTCAGCTGTGCTGCAAATACACTGAATGAGAAGTGAGATGTAAAAGTGTGGAAACGCACCACTTGCAAAGAATGGTGTGTCATGGCAACTTCTCCACAGGCTGTGCCTAATAACAAGTCCTCTATTGCTCCTCTCCCTCCCTTCATAAGTTTGGTCTAAATTTCTCTGAACTGTTGTACCATGAAAACAGTATGCCTCGGCTCTAATTCTAAAAGCTGGTTTAGACATTTCCGATTATTCACTTAATATATCTTTACGCATGGAGTATAGGGAATCAGAAAATGTCTTGCTTCATTGCCTGGCAGCCTTTTTAGGGCTAAAGCAAAGGAAGAAAAAACATTTCTTACATTTCCCATTGATCTAAAGATAGACTAGATTAGAGGTTATCTCTAATACCCTTGAACACCCTTTGCTGTCAGATTTTTACATTGATAGCTAGTATTATCTTCCTGTCTAAATGCGGCCAGAATATTTAACTTCAACATTCATTAGACATTTTGAAAATGTTCTGACATGCAGCAGTTTAGGAAATTCAGAAAATGAAAGGCTTGATAAACGCCTATCTATATAAATTAAAGGGCTTGTCCTATGATTAGATATCGATTTAAGAAATAAATACATTTTATTAAAGGGAACCTGTCAGCTGTTTTATGGTGCCTGAAGCATGGCCACCATGAAAAAGCAACAAGCTGCCTTATTGCAGGAAAGTGTGTTTTGCTCTTAAGTGATCTGGCATTACAAATAAGAGATACTTTGGAATAGAGCCCAGCATGTTGAGTAGTGTACCATCCCAGGTGAGGAGTCCGATGTACATTGGACTCCTGTGCTTGTTGCTGGCTCTGTTTTAAAGTGTTTAGATACTTTACTGCAGTAAGGTAGCCTGATGTTTTTCATGATGCCTGTGATTCTGACAGCATGAAAACCACTGATAGATTCCCTTTAAATATTTATTGAAATATTGACATCTGTTATCAATATAAGTGTAAGTCTGTACATTTCTACAGCGAGGATCATTTAAAAAAAGAAAACGTTTTAAGTAAAAAATTATTGCACTTTTCCCTTTTCACTATCAGCAGTTTCCTGACATTGGACATTGACTGGGAACAGAGTTTACTCTGGTTGCAACAAGTTAACCCCTTAGATCACAGGTGACAAACTGCGGCCCTCCAGCTGTTGGGAAACTACAACTCCCATCATGCCCACTATTACAGATTATACAAATGCATGATGGGAGTTTCCCAACAGCTGGAGGGCCTCAGTTTGACACCCCTGCCTTAGATGCTGCTGTCAATTGTGATGTAAGGTTAAGACAAAGGAGGGGGCTCCCTCTGTCTCCATCAGCATCCTGTGTGGGTGGGGTGGATTGTGGGGTGCCAATGGCTTTCATGACAACCTGGAAACCTAACAAAGGCTTCCAGGCTGTCTGTGATGTCACTACGCCTGCCTGTGTCCAAAGGGATGGTGATTGACAGTTACATTACCTAGCAGTACAGTACAGTTGGAAAAAGCGAAAACAAAGTAAAACACACACACACACAAAGTAAAAAATAAGTAAAACATGCACACTTCCCTTTCCTCATTAAAAATGCCAATTTACCCCCCCCCCCAAAAAAAAAGTAGTCATATTTGGTTTTGCCGTTTAAGTAACAATTTAGCCTATAAATCTTTGGTGTTTTTTACCCGCACGATAAATGGTGGAGTAAAAAACAATAGAAGAATTGCGATTTTTGTTCTTACCGCTGCACATAAAATGGAATAAAAAGTGATCAAAAATTTATATAAACCTCAAAATGGTACCAATAAAAACATCAGTTTGTTCGGGGGAAAAAAAAACGTACACAGCTCCGTATACAGACACACTCCTGCTCTTCCCCACGTCTCGGTCCCTGATAAAGGCCAATTTTGGCTGAAACGTTGGACCATGGGAGAATTCTTGATAAATCTCCTATGCATTGTATACATTTGAATGGAGAGTTGTTCTTGGATATCAATTTTTGGTAAATAAACCTTTTCTGCAATTACTTAGGAGTGACGTGGATCTCACTCTATTCCAGAAAAATAAAAAAGTTATGGCTATCAGAATATAGCGATGTGTAAAGATTGTTTTACACAATAAAACCTTTTTTTTATAATATGCTACAAGATAAAAAAATGAAAGAAATTGGGTATCGTATCGCCCTACAGAGTAAAACTAACATGTCATATATACTGCTCTGTTAAAAGTAAAAACACTACCAGCATTGTTGTATTTTCTTCATTCTGCCTCCTAAAAAATGGATTAAAAGGCAATCAAATAGTCGGGGGGCACAAGCACCAATAAAAAATTCGACAAACAACAAACCCCAACATAGCTCTGTATGCAGAAAAATAATATTGTTCTCAGATTATTGCTATACAAAACATGTTTTCTTTTTTAAATAAAAGTTTTTAAAGTAAAAGCAGTAAAACAAAAAAAGCTATATATAGATTTGGTATCGCTGGAATTGTATTGACCTGCTAAATGAAGTTAACATGTCATTTACACTGTACCATTACTAGTAAAACAAGCCCTTATTCAGCTCCATTTACAGAAAAATGTAAAAAGTTATGGCTGTCAGAATCTGACAATATAAAAATGCAATTTTTTTCCCAAAGCATTTCTATTGTGTAAAAGTAGTAAAACATGAAAAAAAAATATTACATTGAGTTGTACTTACCTGAATAGCAAAGTTATCATGTTATTAATACTACACCCGATCGTGGCCAATAGCGCATGAAGCCAGCTGTAATATACAGCTGGTTCCATGCGCTGATCTCTTGGACCTAGGGGTACATCCATTTTTGCGGAAAGACCTTCCCACATACGTGTATCAATAGGTCCAATGTCAAGAAGGGGTTAAAGCACAATGTATATCACAGAAAAAAGAAATCCCTAATAAATAAAATTAAACCTTTATTTAATGCATTTAAAATATCCCAAATACAACAATCCCTTTTTGCCGATATATCAATATACAAAACACAGATATGCAACAGATTGTTCATATAGGATATATATAGCAAGATGGAAGTGTATTACTCACGATACTTGTTCACCTCTTCTAAATCCAAGGACAGCAGTTCTCAAAATAAAGATAAGTCAAAGAGAACTAACTCAATATATCCCCAATGAAAATGTCTCTTAAGAGCCCTATTATGGCCACCAAGGAGCACTTATCGGGGTATTAGCCCTGATAAGAGCGGCCCCAATATTCCAAGAGTAGCCTCTGTATGTCCAAACCGGGTTCTAACAAGAAGTCTAACCAAAAAAAAAAAATGATAAAAATCTCCCAACGCGTTTCCCCTATCATAGGTTCATCAGGGGAGCTCTGGCAGACCAAAACAGATATGTTGCGCCATGATAGAA
This sequence comes from Phyllomedusa bahiana, assembly GCA_025379985.1. Classification (NCBI taxonomy): domain Eukaryota; kingdom Metazoa; phylum Chordata; class Amphibia; order Anura; family Hylidae; genus Phyllomedusa; species Phyllomedusa bahiana. The sequence goes on along the minus strand of JAODAL010011813.1, from coordinate 77,168 downwards.
GGGCATCCTTCTATTTAGTCACTATCTGTTCTCTTGCGAGATTCCCAATTGTTTGGGGATTATGTGACTAAATGGACCCAAACACACATCTAATAAATAGCAGTGTTATTTACATTGCTTTTACTTTGAAACACGCATCAGCATTCACACGAGTGATCACCGATCTGTGTCTCATTGTGTCTTTTGGATCTGTCTTTCGGATCCGTTCCAAGAACTGGCATGTCAATTCTTGGTCTGAAACACGCAGCAGGAGCCCTATTTAAAACTATAGGGTGCAATTCTGCTGCATCCAACACGCATCCAAACATGCAGTTACATGTTGGATACATGTTGGATCTGTTTAGGATCCGATCGCCGCTGCGTTTTGGATGCGATTTTCGGATCCAAAACAGATTCAACATCGGATCCAGAAACGCCGTGTAAAACCCCCTTATTTTTTCGATGTGAAAGAAGGTCATTAAGACTTTTTTTAAATACTTTGGTTTTTTGATACTCCCTTTTTCAAGGTAAGAAGATTTATGTATCTGCTCTGAGTGCACAAAGGGGTTTCTCGGGGTTACGTCCTCCCCATCTTGATTTGACAGAGAGCAGGACGTAACCTCACCATTGTCGGAGGGAGCACAGATTTAAAGGGGGTCTAATACTTTTTATTCTTTATCTCAGTCTGTTTTTTGGTTTCATTTTGAATTCAGAGGCGGTTTTATGACACAATGGCTGCGTGAAGCCAGGTTAAAGATTAGAAACCAGTGCTGCAGCCATTAGGGAGCTAAAAACAGTCTGTAGCTATCGACCAGAGGAGCTGATGCAGCCCAAAACAAGAGGGGGTTTAGAATAGGGGGACACTTTTCAGGAAAATTTTTGAAAAGTGACTTGTTTTTGCAAAATTTTAAACATAAAAAGCAATCCTTTGTGAGAAAACCCCCTTTAATTTAACAAATTAGTTTTTTTTTTACGATCAAAAATTGTTTTCACTCTTCTGAGCACTTGTAATTTTGTTTACACAGATTAATTCTCCTGCACTTATGTCTTAGTGATGTCTCAGGTAGTGTTATACAGGAGTTAAATATGCAAAATAGTAAGAACCCCACAGCCTGACAAGGCATTTTTGAATTGAAGCTACTTGTGACTCTGTGAACACATTGAAAGACCCCCCCTTTTAAGGAGTATTAAGGCCTCAGAAAGCAAGTTTCGTGGTGGGGATAGGGGAAATTTTTTTGAAAAAAAGAAAACCTGCCACTATTCAGTCAGAGTCCTCGTGGTTTTTTCTGCACTTTACTTTGCTGTGACTTTTCATTGTTTTCCTTAGTGATCCTTTCCATACAGGTGTCAGCATAGATCTTCATATGCTCTATTCTTATGGGGTAATTTGGGTTGATCTTTAGGAAAATTATATGTGTGATTTTGGAGGTTATCAATATACGTAAGTACCATTTTATCATACTGTTGACAGTAGCTTTTATTGTTAAACAGTTAACTAATTTTCTTGTAAAAATTCATTGATTTGCAATAAAACAATTACTTTAATGCAAACGCTCTGTCCATACAAAAAAGTGTCTCAGTCAAAAGTAAAAACCCTAGTATACACTCATTCATTGTGGGTTTTAAAGCCTAAAATATACAGTACTATTGATTTACAGTGTATTTTTGTTTAGTATAATACGTTAATTGACCCTGGGACATAAAATAAACATTATGCTACCACAGTGAAAATAAGCACGTCACTGTCATTGCAATTAGCATGGTTGTAGATAAGGGAAGCTCATTACTTCCTCACTTCTTTATTGATTTTGCCCTCTTTGTGCGTTGTAATGCTTGACCATGTTTTGAAAATCAGAGGGTTAAAAAACGAAACTGCAGGAACTTCGGAAAACAGAATTATGATCTCATTGAACATTGAATTACATGATCTGCCTCTCGTGTGAGACATGTTTGGTTTCTTCATAAAAGATAGAGGGTGCATCAATACATTCAATTCAGTGGAAAGGAACTGAATTCTACAAGCTAAGCACACAGTGTATCTAGTCTCTAGAGCAATGTTTATAGTACATGTCTACTCTTAGGCTATGTTCACACGACTTATTCACGGCGTAATTGTGGGACGGATTTCAGTCGCAATTACACCATGTGCTCCGGAGTTGGGGCGGGGAGGCCAGCAGCTCGCCGGCCCCATTAACATTCATTATTCCGGCGCGTATACGTCGTGAATAATTGACATGTCACTTTCTCCCCGCTCGCCGGATTTCGCGAGCAGGGAGAGGAGACGTAATCCATAGTTCTCTATGAGAACCGTGGATTACCCTAATGATTGGGATGGATTTCACCCGTAACTCGTGCAGTACGGCGCGAATTATAGGCTGAAATCCGTCCCAAAATAAGCCGTGTGAACATTGCCTAAAACACAAGTTTAAGTTTTCTTATTTTAACATACACAGGTACTATATATATTACGTGTATGCATTAGCGTGTCCTGTTAATTTAATACGAAATTCAGCCACCAAGTCGTTATATGGACACATGACACACTAAGTCATATGTAGGTAGTGGTGGAAATAAGTATTGAACACGTCAACAAACTTCAATGTACATCTATTTCTAAAGGATCTATTGATTTGAAATTCTCTCCAAATGTCAGTAACAACCCATCAAAATCCACACTGGCAAAGAGATCAAACCACAGATGTACATAAATGAAGTTATGTGTAATAATGAGAAATGACTCGGGGGAAAAAAAAAAAATATTGAACACATTTACTGAAATGTATTTAATACTTAGTATATAAGCCTTTGTTGGTGTTGAGGCTCATGTGAGGTTTTGGCCCATTTTTACACACACACACACACAACACACACACACACACACACACACACACACACACACACACACACACACACACACACAACACACACACACACACACACACACACAACACCACACCACACACAACCACACACACAACCACACCACACCACACCACACCACACCGAAGGTTCTGTGGGCTCCTTCTATGAACTCTGAGCTTTAGTTCCTAGATTTTCTATTGGATTCAGGCCAGGTGATTGGCTGGGCCATTCTAGCAGCTTTATCCTCTTTCTCTGAAACCAGATGAGAGTGTCCTTGGCTGTGTGTTTGGGATCATTGTCCACCCTTGTTTCATCTTCATCATCCTGCTAGATGGCAACAGATTTTTATAAAAAATGTCTCGATGCATTTGTCCCTTTATCCTTCCTTCAATTATATGAAGTTTGCCAGTGCCCTATGCTGAAAAACAGTTCCACATCATGATGCTTCAAACGTCACTGTTGCTGTGGTGTTTGTGAGGTGGTGTCCGGTGCCTTTTGGCCTCTAAATATATATTATGACACACGAAGAGATTCATTTTGGTCTCATCTGACCAGACTATATTCTCTTAGTATTTCACAGACTTCTCTAAATTTCTGCATGTAAGACAGATGGTTATTCCACTCAAAATAGTTTATAACTAGTATCTATCATATGTCCACTGTAGGTTGGCATCATTTTTTAAATGTCTTTTTTACGACATTAGGGAGCTTAGAAATTTAATACTAATTTTTCAAATTTTCAAGAAAATTTACAACATAGATTTTTTTTAAGGACCAGTCCAGTTCTGACGTGGCTTTGAGGGACCTGTATGTTATGTACTCCCATAAATGACTCCATCTAAGAAACTACACCCCTTAAAGTATTTAAAACCAGTGTTTAGGAAGTTCGCTTAGGAACCCATTAGCTTTCTTACAGAAGTTAAAGCAAAGTGGAGGTGAAATTTCACTTTTTTCAGATTTTCAATTTGTATCCATTTTTCACTGGAACACAGTAGATGTGACCAGGTAAGTGAAACTCAACATTGATTCCCCAGATTCTGCTGTTTTTAAAGACATCCTTTTTGTGGTCCTGTGCTCTATTTGACTCAACCACAAGCCTCAGAGTAAGAGCACCTACCGGACTTTGGGGGTCTCAGTTTCAATACGATTTTATTTAAGCGCTATTCCAGGTATGCGAACACCTTAAGGTGCTAAAATGTAATAAACTCCCCTAAAAAAAATTCCATATTGGAAACTGCACCCCTTAAGGAATATATTCAGGGGCGCAGTGAGTATATCGAACCCACAGTTGTTTCACAGTTGTTTTAGAGTTAGCTGAAAATGTTTAATTTTTTTTTTACAAGTAATCCTGGAACAAAAGCACCCAAAAGTTTGTTGCACAATTTCTTCCAAGTTTGGCAATAACCTACTTATGGGTGTAAACCGCTGTTTGGGTGCATGGCAGGGTGTATAAGGAACGGAGTGTTATTTGGCTTTTGGAACACAGATTTTGGTGGGGTCATGGCGCATTTGCAAAGCCCCCAAAGTACCAGAACAGGTGACACCTTCCAGAAGTCATCCCATTTTGGATTCAACACGTCTGATGGATCTCATGTAGGGGTGTATTGTGTAGTTTGGGTGCATACATGTTGCACAGTTTTTTTTGCATTGGGCCATGAAAATGGGGTGAATAAAACACAGTTCTGCCATTGTATTTTTGGCTTTGATTTTACAGTGTTCGCCATGCAGCATAAGTGACATGATAAGTTTACCATGTGGGTCGGTACAATTGCAATGATATAAATATAATTTTTTATGGTTTATTACTTTTACATAATAGACATTCTTTTTTTAAATAAAACTGCATTTTTATGTCTTCATAGACTGACAGCCATAAGTTTTTTTTTTATTTTTATTGTATATGGAGCTGATTATGAGCTTGTTTTTTTGTAGGATGAGTTGACTTTTTTTTGGTACCAGTATGGGGGGCATATGACACTTTGATTACTTTTTATTAAGGTTTTTGTGAAGCATTTTGAACAAAATCCAATTCTGGTAGTGTTTTTATTTTTTACAGCGGTCATCTTGCCTTATAAATGACATGCTAGCTTTACTCAGCAGGTTGATACAATTACAGCGATATCTACATTTGATTTTGATATCTACAGTTCAAAAGTTTGGGGTCACTTAAAAATTTCCTTATTTTTGAAAGTAAAGCACAGTATTTTTCAAAGAAGCTAACATTAAATGAGTCAGAAATGCATTGTTAATGTGGTAAATGACTACTCTAGCTGCAAACATCTGGTTGTTAATGCAATAGCTACATAGATGTATAGAGGCTCATTCACAACAACCATCACTCCAGTGTTCTAATGGTATATTGTGTTTGCTAACTGTGTAAGAAAGTTATTGGATATTTTGAACACCCTTGAAAACCCTTGTGCAAGTATGTTAGCACAGCTGAAAAATGTTTTGCTGATTAGAGAAGCTATAAAACTGATCTTCCTTTGTGCTAGTTGAGAATCTGGAGCCTTACATTTGTTGGTTTGATTAAACCCACGAAATGGCCAGAAAAAGAAAACTTTCATGTAAAACTTGAATGTCTATTCTTGTGCTGAGATGAAGGCTATTCCATGCGAGAAACTGCCAAGAAGCTGAAGATTTCCTACAACGGTGTGTACTACTCCCTTCAGAGGAGAGCACAAACAGGCTCTAACCAGAGTAGAAAGAGAAGTGGGACACCCCGCTGCACAACTGAGCAACAAGACAAGTACATTAGAGTCTCTAGTTTAAGACATCGACGCCTCACAAGTCCTCAACTAGCAGCTTCATTAAATAGTACCCTCAAAACGCCAGTGTAAACTTCTACAGTGAAGAGGCGACTCCGGGATGCTGGCCTTCAGGGCAGAGTGGCAAAGAAAAGCCATATCTGAGACTATAAAAGGAAAATAATAGTATGGGCTAAAGAACAACAGACATTGGACAGAGGAAGATTGGAAAAAAGTTTTATGGACAGATGAATCGAAGACTGAGGTGTTTAGATCACACAGAAGAACATTTGTGAGATGCAGAACAACTGAAAGGATGCTGGAAGATAGCCTGACGCCATCTGTCAAGCATGGTGGAGGTAATGGTCTGGGGTTGCTTTGGTGCTGGTAAAGTGGGAGATTTGTACAAGGTAAAAGGGATTTTGAATAAGGGAGGCTATCACTCCATTTAGCAACGCCATGCCATACCCTATGGACAGCACTTGATTGGAGCCAATTTAATCCTGCAACAGGACAATGACCCTAAGCACACCTCCAAATTATGCAAGAACTATTTAGGGAAGAACCAGGCAGCTGGTATTCTATCTGTAATGGAATGGCCAGTGCAGTCACCAGATCTCAACCCCACTGAGCTGTTGTGGGAGCAGCTTGACCGTATGGTGAAAGTGTCCATCAAGCCAATCCAACTTGTGGAAGGGGCTTCTGGAAGCATAGGGTGACATTTCTCCAGATTACCCCAGCAAATTAACAGCTAGAATGCCAAAGGTCTGCAATGCTGGAATTGCTTTCGTCAAAGAATGCTCCCTTTGCAGCAAAGTTTGAAGTAGAAAATTATTATTTCAAATAAAAATCATTATTTCTAACCTTGTCAATGTCTGAACTATATTTCTATTATTTCTATTACTTTTGCAACTCATTTGATAAATAAGTATGAGTTTTCAGGGAAAACACAAAATTGTCTGAGTGACTCCAAACTTGAACGGTAGTGTAATTTGTATTTTTTTTTATTTTACTGATTTTACACAAAAAACACTTTTATTCAAAAATGAAAACACGTTTTTGCATCACCATAGTCTGAGAGTCATCACTTTATTATTTTTTCTGTATACAGAGCTGTGCAGGAGTTTGTTATTTGCAGTATGAGTTGCCGTTTTTATTGGTATCATTTTTGGGGGGACAAGACTTTTTGATCAGTTTTAAATCCGTTTTTTGGAAGGCAGGGTGAAAAAATACTGCAATCCTAGTAGTGTTCTTTATTTTTATTTTTAACCGTGCTCACCATGCAGTATACTTGACAAGTTAGTTTTACTCTGTGTGTCGATACGATTACGGCGATATCCAATTTATATAGATTTTTATGCAGTAGTACTTTAAAAAAATGTTTTTATTGTGTAAAACAATATTTATGCATTACTATCTTTTGATAGCCTTAACTTTTATATTTTTCCATATACAGAGCTGGGTATGGACTTTTTTTTTGGGATGAACTGATGCTTTAATTGATACCATTTTGGTGTTTTAACTCCTTACCGTTGGAGCCAGTTTTGGCCTCTCTGACAGAGCCCCATTTTTGAAATCTGTCATGTGTCACTTTATGTGAGAATAACTTTTTGACACTTTAACCTATCCATGTGATTCAGAGATTGTTTTCTTGTGACACATTGTGCTTTAAGATAGTAAGAAATTTTGGTCCAAAAAATGCTTGTTTATTTGTGAAAAATATCAAAGAATCGTGAAAAATTTGAAAAATGTACCAGTTTTAAACTTCAAAAATTTCTCCATGTAAGACAAATAGTTATTCCACTCAAAATAGTTTATAACTAGCATCTACCATATGTCTGCTGTAGTTTGGCATAATTTTTTTAAATGTCTGTCTTTTTTTTTTTTTTTTTTTTTTTAACGAAATTAGGAGGCTTAGAAATTTAGTAGTAATTTTCAACAAAATTTGCAATATACATTTTTTAGGGACCAGTACAGTTCTAACATGACTTTGATTGACCTGTATGTTAGATACCCCCATAAATGACCTAATCTAAGAAACTACACCCGTTAAAGTATTCAAAACCGCATTTAGAAAGTATATTAACCCATTAGGTGTTTTACAGGAATTAAAGCAAAGTGGAAGTGAAATTTCAAAATTTCACTTTTTTTTGCAGATTTTCAATTTTTATACATTATTCACAAGAATACGGTAAATGTGATCACGGAAATGCAACTTAATATTGATTCCCCAGATTCTACCGTTTTCAGAGATATCCCATTTGTGGCCCTAGTGCATTATTTGGCTCAACCACAAGCCCCAGAATAGGAGGAGCACCAACTGGACTCTGGGGTCTAATTTTCATTACGATTTTATTTATGGGCCATTTCAGGTTTGCGGGCAACCTAAGGTGCTAAAACTTAATAAACTCCCCTAAAAATACACCATATTGGAAACTACACCCCTTAAGGAATATATCCAGGGGTGTAGTGAGCATATCGACCCCACAGGCGTGTCACTAAATTTTTTAGTGTTAGGCTGTGAAAATGAAAAAAAAATTTTTTTTTCCAATAATCTGCAATTTTAGCTGAAAATGTTTAATTTTTACAAGGCATCCTGGTAAAAAAAAAGCACCAAAAAACCTTGTTACGCAATTTCTTCTAAGTTCGGCAATACCCTACATGTGGGTGTAAACTGCTGTTTGGGCACATGGCAGGGCATATAAGGGAGGGAGCGCTATTTGGCTTTTGGAACGCAGATTTTGGTGGGGCCATGTCACATTTACAAAGCCCCCAAAATACCAGAACAGGTGAAACCTTCAAGAAGTCACCCCATTTTGGATTCAGCATGCCTCATAGATCTCATCTAGGGGTAGTACATTTGGTGCATTAAAATGAGCAGAGGAAAATCCCTTTTTTATTTACAGGTCCTGGTAAAATGAAAATTTTTTGGGGATGAAAGAGTTTATATAGTTTTTTTTATGTTTTATTACTTTACACAATAGAAATAGGTCTATAAAAATTGCGTTTCTATGTTGTCTGTTTTGATAGCCATAATGTTTTCAGTTTTCTGTTTACGGAGCTGATTATGGGCTTGTTTTTTGTGGGATGAGTTGATGTTTTTATTAGTACCATTATGGGGGGCATATGCTGCTTTGATCGCTTTTTATTAAGGTTTTTGTGAGGCATTTTGAACAAAATACAGCATTCCCGGTAGTGTTTTTTATTTTTATTTTTTACAGCGGTCAGCGTGCAGTATAACTGACATACTAGTATTACTCAGCAGATCGATACGATTACAGCGATACCCAAGTTGTATTTTTTTTATGTTTTACTGCTTTTACACAATAACACTTTTATTCAAAAAGGAAAACACGTTTTTGCATCACCATAGTCTGAGAGCCATAACTTTTTTTTTTCTGTGTACGGAGCTGTGTAGGGGCTTGTTTTTTGCGGGATGAGTTGACGTTTTTATTGGTATCATTTTTGGGGGGACAAGACTTTTTAAACAGTTTTAAATCTGTTTTTTGGAAGGCAGGGTGAAGAAAATACTGCAATCCTAGTAGTGTTTTTTATTTTTATTTTTAACAGCACTCACCGTGCAGTATCCATGACCAGTTAGCTTTACTCTCTGGGTCTATACGATTACGGTGATACCCTTTAAAAAAAAAAAAAAGTGTTTTTATTGTGTTAAATAATATTTATGCATCACCGTCTTCTGAGAGCCATAACTTTTTTATTTTTCCATATACAGAGACGTGTAAGGACTTTTTTTTTTGCGGGATGAACTGAAGTTTTAATTGGTACAACTTTAGCATTTATATAAGTTTTTGATTGCTTTTTATTCCATTTTATGTGCAGCAGAATGTACAAAAATCGCAATTCTGTGACTGTTTTTTGTTTTTTACGGCGTTCACCGTACGGGTTAATTAACGTGACAGATTTATAGGGTGGGTACTATGGGTACTTTATTTATTTCTTAACTTTTTTCGGGCGATTGGCGTTTGTAAAGGGGAAAAGTACGTGTTTTTATTTTATTTTTTGTGTTTGTGTTTTCCTTTTTTTCACTTTTTTTTTTACTTTTTCTTCTAACAGCAATCATCAGATTGCTGTTAGAAGGCAGACCAGTACACAGTACTAGTACTGTGCACTGGTCGCCATGACAACTACCTGTCACCATGCCCACGATGCATTGCGGGCATCGTGATGTCACAGATGACCCCAGGAAGTGCAGTTCACTTCCCGTGGCCATCAGGTAGGAGATCGCTGCTGAATTGCAGTGCGGCAGCCGCCGGGAAGCAGGCAGGAGGAGCTCACTCCTCCTGCCTGCGGCTTCATTATCGCAGCCATGACAGGTTGCGGTAATGAAGCGGTAATCACCCGCGGCCGGAGCTCACTCTGGCCGCGGGTGATACGGCATGCGGCCAGCGGTAATTTACCGCTGGTCCCATGTTGCGATCTCGCTCGGCTCGCCCGCAAGCCCGTGCGATCGCCAGGATGTATGCATACGTCCATTTGCGGGAAGTCACTTCCCGCTAGGGCGTATGCATACGTCCTATGTCGGGAAGGGGTTAATGCGTTTTTGATAACTTTTTATTCCATTTTATGTGCTGCAGGATGAACAAAAGTCGCAATTCTGTGAATTTTTTTTTTTTACAGCATTCATTGTGCACATTAATTAGCATGACAGCGTTATAGTGTAGGTCGTTTCGCACGCGACAATACCAAATATGTGTGCTTTATTTATTTTTGATCTTTTTGGGGTGACCAACACATTTTTATTTTATTTTTTGTTTGTGTTATACATTTTTTTTTTACTTTTCCCCTTTTCTTCCACTTTTCCCCACAGAGGAATTGTGTCAATATTTTCTTGCCTTTACATGATACAGTTGTAAGGTGCTGTTTGATTATCATAGCAGCTGAGGGTCTATTAAATGTACCCAAGTCTGCCATGTTTGTGCTTTTATTACGCCCTGTCAGAGGCAATGTATTGCTGTATATTGATAAAGCAATCCCATGTACAAGTCCTCAACAATTTTTTTAAGAAAAGATAGAAAATAAAGAAAATAAGGTCAAACATCAGCTCTTTTCTCATGATCTAAATAAATATAAAGTAAAATAATTGGACATAATGGGTATTGTCGCATCTGACCAAGCTATTTAAATATAACCTCATTTATTCCCACAAGAAACCAAACCTACCGTATTTTTCAGACTATAATTATCGTATTTTCCCCAAACATTTTTTGGGGAAAATAAGAGTGCATCTTATAGTCCAATTGTACCGTCTCAGGAGGTTGGAGTGGGGTGATGCTGCAGGAAGCCGGCGGCGGGGTTTAAGTGGTTAAACTCTGTCGTCGGCTTCCCGCAGCCTCGCCTCACTCCAGTATCCTGCTGACCCAAGATAGCGCTGAACAGCAGCAGGTGGCATCTGTTCAGTACAGTTGGCAGCCGCTGCTAAAAGTAGAGATGGACATAATCTAATATCAGCAGCACACTACTAGCACTAAAAACAATCAAGAAGAACATAGGAATCTTTGAAAAAACATTTCTGCTACTTTGAATACATGAAAAATTTTGAGGTTCTTAATTTACATTTTTGATCAAAAGTGTGTAAGCCCACCTGCCAACGCCAAGGCGACCTCAATACAGGTGGGAATACACTAAATATTACCTCTCTTGGTGCCTGTTCAGAGCTCCACATCTCAGGGAAAGCAGATTCCAGCTACAAGCTACTCTGCTTTGATTTAAAAACCTGTACAGGTGGGTGGAGTGCAAGAAACCAAAGAGGGGGCAGCCATTCCAACACACAAGCAGTCTAGAAATCAATATTTAGTCTGCAGATCCAAAAAGCTTTTTTGAAAAAAATTAGCATAGATGCACACTGGTGTGGTAGTAACATACAATTGCCATGCCAACCAGAAGGCCAAGGCAGGCTTCTGCAGCTGCCATGTATATACATCTGCTACACCTTGCCATAAGCAGCATGTAATAGGTAATGAGTGAAAATGCTATATACAACCTGAAAATAGTACCGCTGTATATAGGACAAGGGATTGTGCTCCCTAGGGGTCAAGTACACTAGGGGGACCAAGTACTAAAGTAAAAGTAAAAAAAAAAAAAAAATATATTATATATATATATATATATATATATATGTGTGTGTATATAAATATATATATATAAAATAATAAATAAAAAGTGATCAAAATGTTGCCTTTATTCCAAAATGGTACCAATAAAAACTGCCTGAAAAAAAGGCCGAAAATGAGCACAGTGGTGCTCTATGGAAAACCCGTGCAGCAGTCCCCACTGCACGGGTTTTCTGTCCGGCGGTTTTGCCGCCCGTGGTCCGGCCGCAAAACATTCATCTAGCACACTCTTCTGTCCAGTTTTCGGTCGGAACCTGGGCTTGTGAATGTGAAGGGGGAGGACTTTTCTCTGCTTATCGCGGAGAAAAGCCTTCCCCCCTGCGGCTGTGGGACCGGCCGCAAAACAGGACAAATACCGGCCGGCAAACCCGGATTTCCGGACGCGTTTGGATGTGTGTTCCTGTGCGGGGTGGTTTTTTACGCCAGGCCCTAAATTGTACATGATGCATGCTGGTTCCACTTCCTGAACTACCCCCCCGATCCGACAGTGAGCATTAAATTACTTGTCCCTTTTCCCATTCTGACTTTAGAATAACTCACATGGCCCTACATTGTGGTATTACGTGCTATAACTACAGTGAACTGAACTGCAGGAACAGGTCACTACTTCCCCATAAATTTACTTATTTTCTTAGTACCACACTAGGGTCAATAGACCTTTGGCCCTTCTCGCACTTAGGATGGCTACAATATCTCAAAGTATACAGTTAAAATTACTTGTCCCTGATCCCACTCCTCTTCTCTCTTAGAGTCCGTCTACACCAGTGTTCCCCAACTCCAGTCCTCGAGGCCCAGCAACAGGTCATGTTTTCAGGATATCCCACAGAATGCACACAGTAATGAAATCAACTGTGCAGCATAATTATATCACCTGTGCAATGCTAAGGAAAGCCAGAAAACATGACCTGTTGGTGGGCCTTAAGGACTGGACTTGGGGACCCATGGTCTACACGACAAGCATTTGCAGTGCTATTTTTATGCAGAGTTTTAAAAACCGTAAAAAACTGCGAAAACCCGAGTTGTGGTCCAGCCGACTAAAATTTTCTTGAGGTAGGATTTTAACAATGCCAGTTTTGCAAAAAACTTAGAACATGTTCAATAATTCGGTGTATTTTTGGTTAAAAAAAAAAAAATGCATCCCAAACATTTCTACGCCGGATCCACATCCAAAACCTCATAGAGATGAATGGGACTTGTTTTCTGACTGTAAATCCGGTGGGAAAAAAAACATCCTAAAATCCACATAGAAATACTCGTCGGACGAAGTGGTTTTAGGATTCTGAATGCGACAAGTATTTTGACATATGTCTTGTGAAGTTACCCTTACAGGCGAGCATTTATTTGACCAAACAGTTTGGGATCTTCCAGAATGACAAGGCAGGCCATGTGTGGCCCCACGGCGTATCATAGCTTTTAGAAATCTTTTTAAAGTAGGGTGTTTGGCATTGCATATGTTGCTTTATACATCCTACCATTATTTAGTACTTAAACTGTTTTGAAACGGAATATTTTCTTACACAGACAAGAATATTTTCTTTTGTGTTCATTTTCGTTTTCATATTGCTTTAAAGTTATGGTTAACGGTGTAGTTTATATAATGGTATTTTGCTATCAGGACCAAGAATAGATTCCTTGTAGACAATTGTGCAACATCTCCCTTTTGTAATTATATTAACTTTAATTGTATTAGGAGATTACTGAGTAATTCGAAGATGCACTGTGTCTTGTCGCAAAGCCTAATTTGGAACATACATCAAAAGTAAAATAAAATTGGATTAACTAGTTTGAAAGGTTTTTGCACATATTTAGCTTGATGAAAAGTAGTTGTTGGCTTCTCAGAGTTGTTTTAAGGTTAGACCAGAAAACATTTTAGAAATAGCCAAGGTTTTCACCTGAACTGAGAACAGGTAACCCTTTCCTACAACTTGAGATGGTGTGCACAAGGGATCTGGGGTTTTCTGGGCACCTTAATGTACTTTAAGGCTGTATTATGCATGTATTATGTTTTCTAGATAGAGCGTTAGCATCTGCATGGGGCTTTAGGAACGTAAGAAGGACTTAGAAAGGGCTGCAAAGTATCCCTCTGTATTGGCATACAGAGAAATAGGTTGGCCATACAGCCCCCTTATGCTTTCCCATCAGTAGATGATGATGGTGGGCTCTCTGGGCTTCTTCACTCTACCTGCATCTCCACCATCCATGTAGTTTGTAGCCTGCAGAAAGGGAGAGGTGAGTCGTCTGGGGTTGTCGGATATCGAGGAAAAGGAGGGAAGCCGGAAAAGGGGCAGGTACAGCAGCCTGCCAGCTTCAGAGGATTGGAACAGTATGCCTACCTAAGTTTTTCACATCTACAGCCACCAACTGTCAATGATGCCTTGTGTCTTCAGCCAGCCGTCCTGAAGCTAGCTTCAGTGGTAGTATCATACATGTTTGTCTTTTCTTCCTTTACATATACCATTGGAGGAAATGGTGCAGTCTACTATGTTATTGCTTCCCCCCCTTTTTGTCCCCTTGGGAATGGGCGGGATGGGATTATTGATGTATACCTACCAGATAGAGACCCACAGGGCAGTGCTTTTCCAGTGTACATACTTCATCACTGCACATAGGGCAGAAATGGACTCTAAACACAGCCTTAAAGGAGTTGTCTCCCCACAGGGTTTCAAAGAATGCATGAAAGAAATTCTCTGTCACTTCCTGGTTCAGACTAATTTGCATAAGCTCCCTGCTTGTACAGCTCCATTGTGCTTTCAGATGTTAATTAGATTAGATTAGCTTCTCAAACTACTCGCAGGACTTCTTATCTGATCCCCAAAACAAAAGCCCTAATTACAGAGCTGTTTACTTGAGATAAATCAAGCTTTTTACTGTCTGGCAGCACAGGACACTGACTGACACTGCTGACCTGTGTGATGACTCACTCTCTGTTATCTCATTGAACAAACAGCCCAGGGAGATTTGTTTACAGGTCTGTTACTGAGGGAACTGAAATAGCCACAGAGGTAATACATTCACTTGTATCTCTTTAGGGAAAACAGAGGAACAATGCAATATATTTGGAAAATGTCTTTATTTTGTGTTCTCCACAATTTGAAAGCTATTCTTTGTAGCGAGACAACCCCTTTAAGAATACAGTACATTGGAGCGGTCAAGACCACAAATACAGCTCAAGTCATGAGTAAAGACTTATTATCCAATCCCTGACTAAATATGGTGGTCCTTTTAAAAGACACCTACAATATATTGCATTGACCACTGTTGCTTAAAATATTTGGTGAGAAAGGTTGTATTATTTTTCTATTTGTATTACCAAATCCACTCTAAAATTTAACTTTTAATACTTTTTGTTAAAAATACAAATCTCTACTAAATATGTCATTAGATATCCTACAACCCAAGCTGGGAAAAGAATAAATGCTATACATCCAGAAAGGGATGTGACCTCTACATAAAAGGACAGTAAGAATCATTCTATTCATTTGTATATCTATCTGATGTATTACATGATATGTGTGATATAATTATTAGAGATGGGTGCTTTCTGGAAGGGTACATAGTGACCACCATTGTGGCTGCTGATGTGTAAGGGCTGTGCAGGGAAAGCCTTCTAGTGGTGGGGCCGCCCTTTTTGGGGCGATGTCCCAACTTGTTTTGTAGGACGAGAATAAGGGCTAGAATAGACTGTTAATAAGGTTGCCTACCGAGATGCTATATGGTGTGGTGGTCATCAATTAATTCAGTGCCTTTCTGGATGTATAGCATTTATTCTTTTCCCAGCTTGGGTTGTAGGATGTCTAATGACATATTTAGTAGAGATTTGTATTTTTAACAAAAAGTATTAAAAGTTAAGTTTTAGAGTGGATTTGGTCATAAAAATAGAAAAATAATACAACCTTTCTCACCAAATATTTTAAGCAAAAGTGGTCAATGCAATATATTGTAGGATGTCAAATGACATATTTAGTAGAGATTTGTATTTTTAACAAAGAAGTATTAAAAGTTAAATTTTAGAGTGGATTTTGTATATTTTCTGTGATTTTTTTCAGTTGTTTAAAAATCCCTAGATATTTTTCTTTTTTTTCTGTGAGTATTTCTATTTTTATTTCCCAAATTAAGCCAACGAGTTAAAACCTGTTCACTCAGCATTACTCATTTGGCCAGACCTCTGAAATGTCACTTATTTGTGTCACTGTTCTATGACAGTGGTAAATGTCATAACAAGGTGTTTTTTTTCCCAGTGATAAAGCTGTTGGTTAATGGTAATTCATTCTTACGTAACTGCTAATGAAATAACTAAAAAAAAAATGTTATTTATTTATTTATTTTTTTTTGCTAAGAATAAAACTGATTGCACATAAATTGTATTGTCCTGATTACAAGTTCATTATGTTTAAAATATGCCTTGTTTCTATTGTAAGTAATTTTAGCTTGCTTGAACTCTCAAACGTCAAGTTACAAAATATCTCAGTACCTACGTAGCTGTGCTTGCTATATACTTTGGCCCTGGTTACTGTACACAATGGGTATAGTAGTGCTGATAGTGGGCCATCACTATGTGCCCTCTCATTCTTTTGAGTTGGAAGCTTGTTGAGTGACAAGACTAGCAATGTGTCTTTTATTTGTTAAATGGTATTGTTCTTTTATTCTTAAATTAATTTTTCTCTTGCTGTATTGTGTAGACAAATAGAATTATTTATCTAGTAAAGCAGGGCTTTGTGTTAGTAAATTAAGACGAATATCAGAATCTAATGCAAGAATGCTGCAATGCTGTGGATGGAAACATTATACTGTTTCCAGATTGTTTCCGCTGAAGAAAAATATGCATGGCATTTAAATGAAATCAATGTTCCGTCAGTGCATATTGATGTCTTATTATACACTATGTTTGTGATGTGCTGTGAATTATTTCTAATGTTTATGTTCACCGAAATGTGATAACATTTTTCTGATATAGTTCTATAAAACTGAATACATTACTATCCTCATTTCATGTTGACTCGAAAACGTCAGATGGGCTAAGGAGCGGGAGGAAAAAAAATGAATATATTAAAATATACATATATTGTGACTACCAATTCAATACAAAGACTCTTAAAAACCAAGAAACGTGTGTTTATTGGAAAGAATGTTTAGTTCCTTTGTGTTCTGCTTTTTACCATCACAATTATACCATTATATCAGAACCTATTTCTATGATGGAACTCCTTTACAATTTTTCCCCTACCAATGGACTCCACTTTCATGTATAGCTCAAAGAAACTTGGTGTATTGGCGAATACACAAACACTACCATGTACTCTAATTAAGCAAGATGTATAGGTGTAGAGAACACTTGATATAATGAAATGAAGTTCTGGGTATACCAATACAATTTAAACCAAAACAACTACAGGTATAACACCTAGAATAAAGATACATAAAACATAACTTTTAATAAAAATAAATAAGAATTGAGAAAGAAAACGAAAAGACACCTCAAATATTACCTATCAAAGACCTGTCTGCCTCAAAAATGGGGAAATCGCCCCAATAAGGGCGCCCCACACTGGGAACCTAAAATAACCCCGTCCCTAGCTACATCTAAATGAAAAAATGAAAAACCCCATATACCACAAATGGAGTGCACAAACAAAAAAAGTGCTGTGATAAATAACCATACAACAGACAATATACGTTTGATGGTCAATAATACTATGAATTGATGATGCGTCATAGGAAGATGATCAATAAAAGCATAAATATTCCAATATTCCAACGCGTTTTCCCCCCTAGATACTGGGGTCATCAGGGAAAAAATTGCAGTTGATAACAACAATACGGAACATCTAAGGAAAAAACAAAAAGATGTATGCAATAAATATAACTCAAGTCCCTTAATGATGGAAAACAGGGCTGGTAAGATAGCGGGGATCTGTACATGACTTATCCTGGACCCCGTCCTCTATCTTACCAGCCCTGTTTTCCATCATTAAGGGACGTGAGTTATATTTATTGCATACATCTTGTTGATTTTTCCCTTTGATGTTCCGTATTGTTGTTATCAACTGCAATTTTTCCCTGATGAACCCCATTATCTAGGGGGAAACGCGTTGGAATATTGGAATATTTATGCGTTATTTATCATCTTCCATGACGCATCATCAATTCATAGTATTATTGAACATCAAACGTTTTTGTCTGTTGTATTTGTTATTCATCACAGCACTTTTTTTGTTTGTGCACTCCATTGGTGGTATATGTGTTGTTCATTTTTTCATTTAGATGTAGCTAGGGACAGGGTTAGTTTAGGTTCCAGTGTGGGGGCGCCCTTATTGGGGCGATTTCCCCATTTTTGAGGCAGACAGGTCTTTGATAGGGTATATTTGAGGGTGTCTTTTCGTTTTCTTTCTCAATTCTTATTTATTTTTATTAAAAGTTATGTTTTATGTATCTTTATTCTAGGTGTTATACCTGTAGTTGTTTTGGTTTGTATTGGCGAATAAAAATAACTCTAATTATTTTCTAATGGGGCTGTTTAACGTATGTGGCGGGAGCTTTCCCAGGGTATACCCCAAACATAGCAAAGCTGTTTCGGTGTCTGACAAGCTTGTTTCCAGTGACAACCATAGGATTGTTAATTTAGCCATGGAATATAATGATAATACATTTACAAAGTTAGTCTGCATGGATATATGGATACAATTTATGTATTGGGTGCTATATATGACACTATATATCCCTGTTAAATGCACAGAAAACATTTGATCTTATCAGATTGTATATGTATATTTTTCCTGCTTAGTCCAGATACTTTGGGTGACATGTATGAATGTTGGCACTAATAGACAAGTTCTAAATCGCTTTAAGGTAGTGTAGAATGTGGCAGAATGTATGAACCAGTTCTCCTGCAGTTAATACATACAGGCACAGTCTAGTGCCAATAAGACAAGTCTGGCTCAGGTGGACCACCTTCAACTTGGTCTGGCTGTTCTAAGGCTATGTTCACACTGCATAATTGCGGGGCGTACAGTACGCCACACAATTATGCTGGGTGTTTGGGAGTCGCGCTGATTGGCGCCTATTCCTGCGACGGAGAGGGGGGAGGCAGCCCGCCGGCCCTATAGACATGCATTATTCGCGTCGCGTATTCGCCGCAAGTAATTGACATGTCGCTTATCTCCCTGCCCTTACAATACGATCGTATTGTAAGGGCAGGGAGAGAAGGCGTAATCCATAGTTCCATATGAGAACTGTGGATTACCGTAATTTCTCCGAAATTTGACCAGGTGAACATACCCTAACTGTTCTGCGCCTAGGTTTGCATCAAAGAATCATAAATGTGCCTACTTAAGAATGTGGTGCACACCCCCCCCCAGAACGTCCATAATCTTTAGCGCATTAAAAAGTGTCTTTGACGCATTACAAAGGGACTTATCGCGCCAAAGTCTGGAGTGCACCTGTTCATACATTCTTTTTGCCTCAGAGTACACCAGAAAACTAGCTCAGCCCTGTTCATACATGTCGCCTTTTGTATCCACATTAAAGCTGTATACTATCTTATGGGTTATAAACTCCTTTGAGAAGAGAAAATATTTTTTCTTATCTTAGTGTGACACTGAGTTGAATGATATTGCACTGCGTTTCAGCCTGCAATCCTTATTACTTTTTTTTTTTTTTACTTGCTCCTAGGTTTAGAGGTTTCCCATGTAGTTGTGTCTTTCCCAGTTATACATCCTGGATGTGGAGTCTGTGTATCCAGGATGCTGCTACCTTTACAACATCTCCCTTCCTATACTGATTTATCCCAGTACAGGCTAAAAAGGATTTCTTTGTTTTCTGTCCAAACCAATGGAGTCCATGTGTGTGTATGTTGAAGATTTTTCCCTGGGTTCTCCTGTATCAGCCTGTGTAATCTACAGGCAATGGTCATCTCCCTCCTGTCTCATAGCTTGCTGTGTGATGCACATCCCACTTCCTTCTCTGCTTCTGTCTTTAACAGTAAGAACAAAGGGTAATATGTATGAACAGGGCTGCGCCAGTTTTCCCATTTACTTTTGAGTCAAAAAGAATGTATGAACAGGGGCACTCCAAACTTTGGCGCGATAAGTCCCTTTGTAATGCACCAAAGACACTTCAATGCGTCAGAGATTTGGGGGCGCTCTGGGGATGCGTCGCACCACATTCGTGGAATTAGACACATTTATGATGTCTTAATGACAATTCTGGGCGCATAACAGTTAGAATAACCAGACCAGGTTAAAGGTGGTCTGCCTGAGCCTGAACTAGACTACGCCTGTATGTATGAACTGCAGAGGAACAGGTTGATACATTCTGGTGCATTCTACACTATCTTAAAACTATTTAGAAGAGGCCTTTCAGCGCCAGGATTCATACATGTCACCCAAAGAGTGCAGATGGATGTCAGCTCTGAGAGCATAGAAGCAGTATACTGTCTGCTCAAAATCAGAAGAAGCAGCACAGCCGCCAATGTGAAGGAGTTGCACAGATTCTACAACAGTAAAACGATCGGACATTTTGTAATTTTATTCTTTTCTTTCTGAAGCAAATGAATAACAAATAAATCAGAATTGCAAAGCTGTCCATATTATTTTAGTGCAATTCTGCCAACCTTGAGATTGTCTGGTGCAAATCCTGAATTTAGTAGTTTATCTTGATTTTTTTTCTGTAGTTTTTTTCAATCTGTAAATGGTAAAATAGTACGCAAAGGTAAAATGTGAACATCTCACCAATAAATTGGATTGGACTCTTTTTTTCTTGTGTTTTCTTGTTCAGAGTTTTTTTTCCTCATTGTTGAATAGAGGTCACTCTACCCATTTTTCTGCTTTTATTCAGTTAATGGATACATTTAACAGGTTAAGGGTTGATTCAATTGTTTGATATGTTAAATAATGCTGTGCTCTGCTTTCATCACACTATTGTTACCGTTAACCACCCAGGATCAGATTCATATCAACTTAGAAGAAACATCTGAAAACTCCTTTGTTTGCTGCTACAATGCCCAAATACTCTTGATGGATTCTGAACGTCTCCCTGTTACCTGCCAACAAATACTGTGCATAAGAAACTCATATCACTGTAGGTCACTGAATTCATTTTTAAAATGCCAATTGACATTATTTCTCTGGAGAGTCATAGATTGCAGTCTAGACCTGTACAAATGTGGAAATTCAGCGCTGTAAAAAAAAAAAATCTCATTTGTAGTACAGAGACAGGCTTACATGAATTGGGTTTGCCATTTACAGAATTTAAATTCTGCTAAATGATAATAGCAGACTGAACAGAGTTGTAGCCTCCCTGTCTGCCTGCTGTAAGGAAAGCAATTGAGCATTCCTTGCTTTGTTCTGACACAACTGTTCCTGATTATTGGCCATTCATCTGTTTTACATAAATGAAGCTGAAGTTGAAGTACTGATAATTATCACCGTAGTTTATTTCTCTGTGATCCGAGACAGTGTGGAGGAATCAATTTGGTCATTCAATCTTTACAATTTAGTGTGAGTGCATGATAGCTTTCATTATACTTCTCTTCACATTCTTTGTTAATGTCTGGTGAAAATCCTAAATTGAAGCCTGCTGTAAGCAATTTGCTACATGTACATATGAGTGTGTGTGTGTATGTGTATGTATGTATGTGTATGTATGTGTGTGTATGTATATGTATGTATGTATATGTATGTATGTATATGTATGTATGTGTATGTATGTATATGTATGTATGTATGTATGTATGTATATGTATGTATATATATATATATGTATGTATATATATATGTATGTATATGTATGTATATGTATGTATGTATATATATGTATGTATATATATGTATGTATATATATGTATGTATATATATGTATGTATGTATATATATATATGTATGTATGTATATATATGTATGTATGTATATATATGTATGTATGTATATATATGTATGTATGTATATATATGTATGTATGTATATATATGTATGTATATATGTATGTATGTATGTGTATATATATATGTATGTATGTGTATGTATATATATATGTATGTATGTGTATATATATATATATGTATGTATGTGTATATATATATATGTATGTATGTGTATATATATATATATGTGTATGTATGTGTATATATATATATGTATGTATGTGTATATATATATATGTATGTATGTGTATATATATATATATATATGTATGTATGTGTATATATATATATATGTATGTATGTGTATATATATATATATGTATGTATGTGTATATATATATATATGTATGTATGTGTATGTATATGTATATATGTATGTATGTATTATATATATATATATATATATATATATATATATATATATATATATATATATATATCAATATAACAAAGAGAGATCGATCCAGGGCACTCCTCTGAGAAATTTAAGCAAGAGAGTGGTTTATTCCTCCATGCTAAACAAGCGACGTTTCAGCTCCCTCACAGGGCCTTTGTCAAGCAATGTTACAAGTGACAATGAACCATATGTATATTGTGAACAATTAATACAAACAATCACTCACATTAAACATTGATCATAATACAGCATCTGCATAATAAGAGTGAAAAGACATAAGTACAACAAGACATATGACTTTAAACGTGCAAGGTGTAAACAATCATGATGCTACCATTAACTATAAAAAATAGACATAATTACATAATTACAGTGTAATAAGGAGGCGGGGAACAAACGTAGACTCACACTTTGTTGTGGATACACATCCCAACAGCGGCGTCCTGTAGTGCTAATTGCTCATGCCCAGCATCTCGATAGTATGGGCATTAGCACTACAGGGGGACTATATATATATATATATATATATATATATATATATATATATATATATATATGCGCAATTTATTATAAATGATGAAAACATTGGAACTGTGAGTATGGCCCGTTTACATTAAATGGTTAGAAATGTAAAATATATTAGAGCCATGTTTAGCATTTATGTTAGGCTGGAGCTACACCTATTCATTTAGTAGCAATACTTTTTTTGTATTCTTTCTAAATGAATGAAAATCCTAAGGGTAAGTTTTGGTGCAGTTCTAACTGCGCTCCAATTTAACTGCCTTTATTACCAGCAAGCTTCTTTCACTTCTCTAAACTGTTTGGAAAGTGAGGAATCAATTAGTGTGTTTGTATCCACAAGACTTCACACACAGTAATCGATTACTTACTTGAAACACCTTTCTGAATAATTAAGACAACGGAAAGAAGCTGCTGGTAATACAGGCAGTTTAACTGGAGCCCAGTTAAAACTGCACCAAAACTACACTGTGTGAAAGCACCCTAACAATCAAATGTCAAGAGATTTCCTAGTGACTTTCATATTACTTTCAGAGAGAAAAAGTAGCTGCTAGGTTTTCAAAATTACTCAGAGATCCCAGTGTGATAAAAAGGTTATATGTCTTTATGTAATTGGTAACAGCAGGGTCAATTTCTTTCTAAGAGAATAAACTTTTAAAACATTTAAACTGGTTAGGAATTTTATACGGGATGTACTTAAAGTGGTTGTCTCGCTACATCAATTCATCTCACCTCAGTCCTGTTTTTTGGTTTCATTTTGAATTCAGGGGCATGTTTACTGGCTTCTACTAGGCTGCAGTAGAAGTCAGGTCTGTAGCTATAGCAACCATTGCTGACAGCTTATAAGGAGAGAACAAACAGGTCTGTAGCTATAGTGACCTGAGGAGCTGATGCAGCTCATACAAGAGGGGATATATAGGAATAGGTAGGACACTGTTAATGGACATATATTGCAAAGTGACTTGTTTTTGCAAGACCTTTAACATAAAAAAGCAATCCTTGTAGTGAGACAACCCCTTTAACCATGGTTTATACAGTGACCAGAGTTTAGAGGCTGTCACTTGAAGAAGACAATGGGAGCTTTAACACCTAGGCCTGTTCTTTGTTTCTTCAGAAATAGCCAAATGGAAGATTTCTAATCCTGGACTAAGTAATCATAGTGAATGGACTAGAAGGACAATGAACTATTTAATAATCATGGCATTTCCTCCTTATCACCTCACTGTCCGTTCACAAGCACTTCATTAACCTAATGATCTGGTGTGGAGCTCTGGAAATTTGAGACAAGGACTGAATATTTAAAAATATGACATTGACAATTAAAAGTGCTTCACATTGCGGGGGTCAGATCCAAGTCTAGGTGTGCATGTCTTATTTGTTATGTCCAAGGAAGCAGAAATTTGTAAATATTTAGATTCTTCTCTTCTTTCTATTGTTCGTTTTGTAACTTTTGCCTGTTTGTCATTTTATTTTCTCTTTTTGTAGTTTTATAAACATTTGTACTTTTTATTTTAAACATGAATTAAGTTTAATGTTTAACTTACTTGATTAAGTTTGATTGATGTATGCATTAAATAATCAGTAGCTTTTAGTAGGTTATGTTCACACAGCGTATTTGTGGACTGTATTTCGGGACGTAATTGCGCTGCACTATGCACAAAGCACTGCCCGCAAATATGACAATTCATATCTCTCAATGAGCACTATGATTACCTGCCGCTGGGAGAAAGAAGTGACACGTGACTTCTTCCTGGCGCTTACATGCAAAGTGAGAGTCTATAGGAGCTAGCACAGAGCGCTTCTGAAGTATGTGCTGGCCAGCGCGTACTTCTAAAACACCCAGCGTCTAGCAGCGTGCACAGTACACGCCACTAACTACCGCAAAGACACAAACGGATCCGTAAAAAGGATCCAAACCGCCGTGTGAACAATTAGGGTTCTGTTCTTTTCCATGGTGCAATTGTCATGCATATTCTATGCATAGGAGGCAGCATGGTGGCCTAGTGTTTAGCCTTGAAGCTTTTTTGTTATTCTTTAGCTTCAGATAAATATAAAAGGTTCAAATCCCAGCAAGAACGTCATCTGCAAGGAGTTTACATGGGTGTTTACATGGGTTTCCACTGGGTACTCCGGTTCTCCTCACACTCAAAAAAAAAACATACTGATAGGTTAATCAGAAATTTAGATGGGAGCCCCAATGGGGACAGGGACCAACGTGAATGAAGAGCATCTCTATGCAGCGCTGTGGAATATACAGCTCTGTATAAAAGAATATATTAAATAAAATAAATATGTCGTAATTTGTGCAAAATATGTGCCGATTGTGTCCTGTTATTTGCAGTTGAAATACATGCAGTAGATCACACTGTGAGCTATGCTGCATATCATTTCTGATGTTTTTATTTCATATAATTTTATGTTTTCAGCATGGAAAGATCACTGGGAGCCAGAGTTCAGTTAGTCCCATTGAATACAATTAATCTTGATCCACAAATGTTGCAAAATCCATTAAGAAAGTGAAATGCCATGGATTTCCGCTAAGCATTGCGTGATGCTTTTAAGTCGGTAAAATGCACTGTGTTGACCATACCCTTAGTATTTAGATATTGCTGACATTAAATTGATATAAAGTGGTCCTAACAGGGACTGTAGAGATGTTTTATTGGCCATATATGTAAACTAAATGCAATATTATGTTGTTGTATTATTATATTGGCATAGTTTTAATATAGAATTTTAGTGTGGGATTTTAGGGCAGTGATAAATCAGCTAGATGTAAGTAGACCTTTAAAAATCTGTATGTTTTATGAAATATTCATAAAAAGTGAGTTATCTGTACAAGGAATAACATTGTTCTACTGCAATCACTCTTGCATTGATAAATTGATATTATGCAAAGTTGATTTTATATTCTAACATTTTTAAGTCATTCTTCAAAATTTGCAGATGAAATCTTAAGATAAGTGCTCCTTGCTCACTGATCAGAATGCTGTGTACGCACATAATGCTGTTAAACTGACGTCTGCTATGTGTAGGTGTGGAATATAATTTTTTTTTTTTTTTTAAAAACCTTAACTAAGCAATGATAATGTGTTAAAGAAACCAAGACCAGAAATTGCATCACCAGATGAAAAAAACCAATACAAAAAATAAATATAAAGGGGTATTTCCATCATGTTACTCCTGCCCTAGTCTGTGTTGACTGCAAGGACTGAAGAGATAGCTGTGCATGCTCCACTTTCTCTGCTCATTTCTATGGGAGTTCCAAGTACAGCTAAGCATATTTGCTTGGTACACCATGGATGAAGAGAGCTATGCATATGCACAGCCATTTTTTCTGTCCTCTGTGGCCAACACATACCAGGTCAACAGGGCAGAAGTAATCTGATGGGAATACCCCTTTCATATGAGAAAATTACATAAACTTTTATTTTTTTTTAGCAATTATTTTAACTTTTTGATTTTTATTTAAAGTCTAGCATTTATTCAGCAATATTAGTTGAACAACAAGCACTTTATCAAAACCAAGGTATTTATATGTTTAGTTAGCAACGTTTCTATTTTATTAGAATATTTTGGAGCCAAAATACTTGAGACAGGAGCATAAGCGTATGTTCATATGGCGTGTACTTGTGTAATTGCACCCAAAGTACACCTCAAAAATACGGTAAAATGTAAAACACTCGGATTTCCCGGCATGCACTGTGCACCCATAAAATGAAGTGACATGTCACTTCTTTCGGGTGCTTACATGACGAGAAATACTGAACTAATACAATGCAGGGCCATTGTGCTGTTGAGAGTACGTGCTGGCCAGCACGTATTTTCAACAGCAGGTTTATTGTGGTGCGTATACTCATCATGCAATGCACCTTTATTAATGAACACACAGGTTATACCTTCGCTGCAGGTCCCCACCTGCTATTCAATATGCCTCCAATATTAGTGCAAATGGTATATATACAATGGTATGCTTCCGTAATAAAACATATCAATTTTTATTCAAATCTTACATAAAAATTTGAATGTCCAGTGTAAACAGATTCCACACTTCACTTTCTATATATTGTATTATCATTTATCATTCACCTGGTGGTTCATTGAAGTATCTCCTTTACTTTGCGTAGTCGCATGGGAGATTCCGTCCGGAGTGGACTTGTTGCATCCAGCATCTGTGCTGTGTGAGCCTTCCTCAACACCTCACCTCTCAAACAGCGCTACGTCTCGCGAGAAAGGAGATACTTCAATGAACCACCAGGTGAATGATAAATGATAATACAATATATAGAAAGTGAAGTGTGGAATCTGTTTACACTGGACATTCAAATTTTTATGTAAGATTTGAATAAAAATTTATATGTTTTATTACGGAAGCATACCGTTGTATATATACCATTTGCACTAATATTGGAGGCTTATTGTGGTGCGTACCTATGCACACCGCAATACGCAATGTGAACATACCCTAAGACATTAAAACCATGCAATACATACAATCAATGTCATAGCAACATTAGAATGAAAAGGGACTAAAATATGGGGAGTGTGGGTGAAAAGTGGGGAATACCACTGACGGAGCACCCAATGGAGCCAAATAGGTTGTCAGCAAAAGTAATTGGATTCAGTTAAGGACAATGGTTCTCAAATTATGTTAAAACTTGTCCCAGTGGTTACTTAGAAGAGCAAATCAAACATGCTGTACACATATGCTTACACGGCTCTCTTCATTTCTTGTCTATGGGAGTTCCGAGTTGAGCCATGGGCACTAACCTAGCTGAACCTGGAACTCCCATAGAACAAAGAGGAAAGAACAGCGCATATTTGGCCAATTCTCCATTCTGCATAGATGCATTCAGGAACCCGTTCTCCCGTTAAGGGCAGGCGTGGAACAGGTGCAAAAGTAGGACTGCACTTATCAAACATTAACGACATGCCACCTGTATAAATGTCCGATATTGGAAAACACTTTTATTGGACCCACTGATGGGATAAGTGGTGACCCACCACTTGTCATTTGACCCACTGCCGCATTTAGTGAACTCTGTTTAGGTATCTAACAGGTAAATAGAAGATTTAATTCATACATGGCAGCAATTTTTCACCTGTGGGCAACTTCCAGACGGTCCACACTGGGAGACCCTTCCCAGACTCTCTAATTATAGCTTTGCATTCAATTGACAGACGCCTAGGTATTTAAATAGTAGATTGTCATGGTACAGAACGTATCCAGTATTACTACTTACAGTAATGTCTTATCATGTCTATCAGTGTCAGAAATTGCTTATGCATTATTCTCTCTGTTTCCTTTTTGTGCTTTAATGGTCTTCTTTAGCAAGATCATGAGAGCATTACGTACGGACAGTTACACAAGTAAATACACTAAAGAACAAAGATAATAATTGTAACTTCACAATTATTTCTATTCCCTCTGATTATGTGTGTGAGGGGCTGAGATATGACTGACACCATATTTAGTCCATAGTCCATGGATGAATTCAGCAGTATAACAAATGTGAGTCAAATTCTGCTCACATGAGGTATGTGAGGAGGTTTTCAATGCATGTATATTAGAAGGCTGTATGATTTCCTGTTCTATAAGTGAATAAATTTATATATATACGTAAACTGGACATCCTTTTAATAGGTGAAAATATAAGTTACTGACAGGATAAAAATATCAAAGGCCTGAAATTTGCTTCCCTAAAAAGAAGTGAAATAATGTATTACGAAGTAGATAATTTCAGTTCAGACTTATGGGTTTGTTTCACAGTCTTTATGCTTATGTAGAACATGTTGTTGATCCGATAACCAGGAAACATAATTTGTATTTTTCTCTTGAATAATGTTTTCATGTAATCCAATATATTTGCAAATGATGACCTTTAGGTGAAATTGTCGAAAATGTTCTGACCTCCGACTGACAAATTATTGAGCTTGCATCACTACATTATGTATGTTGATTATGTCAGGTTTTCTGATCTGAAAGAGTGCTTAATACTGCAGAATATTTATACTTCAGGGGTGAAGGTAACATTAATTATGCCATTTTCCTAATGACCATGAGGTTAATGGCCCACCAGAGGAGCTGAACAAAGCTGTGGCAGCACTTTACAGATAATGACTTTTCTGAGAGGAATATCCTTTTTTATAACTTATGTGTAGTAGGTCAAACTTGTATTTTTGTGTTTATATCTGCTAGCCTTGCTTTCAGCCTACAGTAGACTATTGATTTTGCTTCCATGTTTTAATTGGTGTCTCTTAATTACATAACAATAGGACAGTAAGAGTGTGCTTGTGCAAATCAGGTCATTCTAGTCCCAAATATTACGCAATATTGCAAAGGGATCTCTCTTGACAAAATAACTATGGGACTCCACTGAAAACAGAAAGAAATGAATTTGAAAAAACAGAACAATTATAAAGTTGTAGAAGGGAAAGTGTAAGGCTATAGAGGATGATGGGGACAGCAGTAAACATTGGAATGAGTAAGTCACCATCAGGACCATTAAAATATCTAAGTATGTCTTAAATTCCAAGAGAATATGTCGAAAAAAGCACTAGATAGTGTAATGTGGTTATAGACGCTTATAATTAAATGTTAAAGGGGTTTTGCCAAGAAGTGAGTTCCTTACCTCTTATCTGCCCAGGAGAAAAGATAAATCATGAACGCTGCAGTGGTGAGAGGGAGGGGGGTGAAGAGAGAGCGAGGAAGAAGGGAGCGTCTGCAATGTTTACTCAAATAATAACATTACAACCAGTGGATTTTCTATACAGCAGAGAGCCTCATACACTGCACTTTCTCCCCAGCCCCTTGCAAGCTCATTCATGTTCCCTGTCATCAGATAAGAAGACACGCAAGCGCCTGGTCGTGTCTAACGTAAACTTTCAGGAAACTAAGGGGGACTGAGCAATGCTGTAGCTCTCACAGGCTTCACTTTTTGTAATCACATATATTTAGAAAAGTGATTAAATACCCATTTTGGAGGATCCCACGTCAACATTACATCGTGGCAAAACCCCTTTAAGCTCACTCTATCTGGTTGTGCAATTGTAAGGCGCAACTCTTAGGCCATATTCACACGGCTTAAAATGGGACGTATTTCAGTCCGTAATTACGCGCCGGGGTGCGCAAATTACGGCTGGAATACGTCCCAGTCATTAACGTAATCCACAGTTCTCATAGAGAACTATGGATTATGTCTCCTCTCCCTGCTCGGCGAATCCGCCGCGGTGGGGGGGATAAGTGACATGTGAATTACCAGCAGCGTATACGCGCCGCTGGTAATGAAAGTCTGTGGGCCGGCGAGGTGCCGGCCCCTCGCTCCCGCCCCGCCCCCGTCCACACGCCGTAATTGCTGGGCGTAATTACGCCCAGCAATTACGGCGTGTGAACATAGCCTTATGATCTCATCAATGGGCATAACCAAAGCCGCTGCCTATCACTTCCTTCACTTGTTGAACAGGCTCCAAATAGAAATCCAAATGTAATATTGTCAATGATCGTGATGTGAAGATGCAGGCTTGGACGTTACAGTTGCTCCACTTTATTGGAGAATATAATTACAAAAGTAAATCCTACAAAGCGTTCGTGATATTGTACTTCATCAGGCAGTTAAGATAATGGTGATCAATAGTGCTAAAGTGAAATCACAAGCGAGTTGTAGGGTTTGCTTTTGTAATTATTTTATTCAATACAGAGGAGAGACTGCAACTTTCAAGCCTGAATCTATACACTATGGTCATCAATAAAGCTACATACTTAAATTCCTACTTTATTGGATAAAATAATTACAAAAGAAGGCCCCACAATGTGTTTGTGATATTTCACTTTATCAGGTAGGTAACATAATGGTGATCACGATAATTTTACCTACCTGATAAAGTGAAATATCACAAACATGTTGTAGTGTTTTATCCAATAAAGTGAAGCACCTGCAACTTTCAAGCCTGCATCCATACATAACAGTCGTCGATGATACTACATACCCCGTTCTTTCATAAAAAACACATAACCATTTCTGGGGCTGTGCCACTGAAATATTTCAGGACCATACCTCCTATCACTGAAGTTAAAATATCCAAGCCACCTTATAAGTATGCCTGGTGTTCTTTTATACTGCTTTTTAAGAGCAGTGTACATATTGTAAGGGGGTCAGCTTGGTGGTATAGCAAAGTCCCAGGGCAATCAAGACAGCCTTTATATACGTCACCAGTCCATTTAGTATACAGTCCATGCAGAACATGGACCTTATGTTCAGCAACTCCTTCGAAATCCGCCTTCGTGGGGGGGATAGACATTAATACCAGAGTGTATCAACGATGTAATTGGTCTGTAGGGGCCGCAGGTGCCAAGACCTCTCCGCCCCCATACCACACACCACCATCGGCTAATAGCCTCCCATTATAAGCCAGTGTGGAACATGCCTTCATGTGTTGGAGCAACCAACCGCACCTAACATCCACTTTGACAGCTCCGTAGAAATCATCAACTGTCAAGATCGTGTGTTCAGCTTCTACTGTAACGTGCTGGCTAATTGAGACCTCATCCTGATTACTAAAGTGAAAGGACCTCACCGAGGAAGGTTTCTGTGACTGTGCATCTGTCATCAGAGTTAAGCTCGTATCATGTGCAAGTCGAGAACTCTCGCCTATGTTGTAACGGGTTGCTTTTTGAGTCATTTACTTTCAATACAGCAGGAAGACTGCAATTCAACCAATTTTATTCTGCAAAAATCATACTTAAGTACTTTATTATATTACCAAAGAACTGCCCCACAGATGTTTTGTATTTTTCGACCATCAGTTAGTAAAATGGTGTAGAATGGTTTCTATGTAAGAATATCACAGGAGATCATGTTGTAGTTTCTATGCCATAAATGAAGACCAGCCCTTTCATCTGCATCCATACAACAGCACGTCGATGATACTAACATACCCTTCTTTCATAACAAACACATACATGTGTCTGGGTTGTGCCACTGAAAATTTCATGTGACCATGACCTCTACACTGAAGTTAAAAATGCAAGTTCCACCTTTAAGTATGCTGGTTGTTAATTATATGTTAAAGAGCAGTTGTACATATTGTAAGGGTCAGCTGGTGGAATAAGCAAAGTGCCGGGCAATGCAAACACAGACAGCCTTTATATATAAGCACGGTACTGGTCCAGTGTTTATTGGTAGATGGCAGAAAAAAGACATATGTCAAAGCAACAATACATAAAATAAAGTCCTGCTTGTCCGGGCGTTAACTAAACAGTAGTATTCCTTATTATAGTCTTGGTGCTGTGGTGTAGCCTCTCAGGCCCAAACTTCCTGACCTGTAATAGCAGACACACCCTAGTCAGCTAACTAGCTTACTTATATAAGCCAGCTAAATCCTGGCCTGGAACACGGGGAGCAGTCACCCACCCAACACTTTGACTGCTCCCGGTAAAAGCCGTCCCGGACTAAGCTGTGTTCCACAGCTATACTACACTTCTAAACGTGTGCCAACCACCTATCATAGCTGACGCAAAGTGACAGCTTCTACCTCACCGAGGCCAGGTTTCTCGCTGACGTGCATTAGTCTCGCCATATCTGAGCGAGAACTCTCGGACCTATGTATACCCCATTCACCACCTTGCCCTTCCGGTCCTTACAATATAAATAAGCAAGACTTCATCAAAATGTTTATTTTGCAAAGCTTTATCTATTTAAGTATTTAAATTATTTAAATAACTAAAGATTTTTAGATCTTTTGTTAATTTGGGAAAGAAGGCAGAAGCATTTTTCCAACAAAGTGTTGAAGGTTTCATATATTTGAGGGTATTATTTCAGCAGGAGGTTTTTCTGCTCCGAGTCCCTATGAATCAATTGTTTATCTTCCTAAGAGCCAGTGTTTGCTTTACTTATTTCTCTGCAGCACAAGAAAGGATGAGTAAGGCCTTCGAAATCCATAAATGTTTGTTATGACTTTTGCACTACTTGAGGGTAAAGGGTCATGCTGGACGTAAATCTCTGCTTGAGCTAATAAAAGGGGTTTCTGAGCCATGTCCCGGTCTGTTATGTACACACATCCTCAATCCATGTAATATGCATCCTACGGTTACTTCTGGCATATGCTTCTGAAGTGGCTAATGCTCAGATAGTAGAGCGTTTCATACAGACTTCAGTAATAAGTGAAATTGTCCCACAAACCAGTAACATACTGTATATTAGGAAATTCATGTTTCAGATGAGCAAAAATGTTTGCTTACCTCATAAATGGATGATTATGGTTAGTTCAGATGTGGTTAAATTGTAGATTTATGACATGGATCCTCCACTAAAATCTGTGAAGGTCTACAGTGAAATATATGTGGGTGGAGGTTTTAAATCCTTGTACCTACATAATGGACTCATAACAGCCTCATTATGTTGTGGAAATTTTGTAGCTACTTCCTACAAATTTCACCTGAAAATACTGAAATCATCAGCAGCATCTGCATGCAAAACATTTTGTAGAAAAAAAAAATTACCAAGTCTGAACACAGAAACGCACAAAATCTCTTCTCAAGAGCTGGAGATTAAGAAAATCACTGAAATTATACACCAAACTCTAAATCTAAAATCTACCTTTTATTACTTGCCAATAAAAACATTCACAGCGTAAAGCCATAAATTTACTGCAGAAAAAAACACTGCCAAAATGAGATATCTGTCCCTCATAAGTGACCCTACACTATCCTGCAGACAGGCCGGGTAATAGTCCTGAAAAGGACGGCCCCACCTTTGGAGGCTCGCCCTACTAAATTAGCTAGTATCTCCCTGACCTGCTCCCAAAGGTATCCACTGCCCACACAAATATGTCAAAACCTCAGTCAATATTATATAAAGATACAGGTAAACACAGCAAACCTCATGGATTACCTTCACACGAAATGATACAGATTTACAATCACCATAAAGAGTCATACAATTTAACTCCTGAAACCTGTATAACAGCTTTTCTCAGAGTGTGGGATCAGTATATATACATGATTATTTAAAACACAATGGCTAGGAGAGAAGTTCTGGCAGAAAGAAGACGACTTTCTTTAAGCCTCCAACGCTCTCCTTTCATCCCTTCATCCCGACGCGTTTCCCCCGATTGGTAAAACAGGGTTCATCAGGGGATTTTAGAAAAACAAAAATATAAATAATGCTAACCATAGGCAGTGATGTTTGCCCCCTTGATAAATCGATGATACGTGTTTTTCATGCGTCTTTCTGATGCGTCTTTCGGATCCGTTCAAAGAATTGTCATGTCAATTCTTGATCCTAAAGACGCAGCAGATCCCTATATAAAACTATAGGGTGCATGTCTGCTGCAGCCAAAACGCATCCAAAAACGCATCCAACACGCTGTGTGAACATACCCTTAATGTCTTCATTCTGTAGGTTAGTATGATTCCAGTGCTGTCAAATGTATGTACTTCTTGTTGATCATTTATTCCATAGTTTTTGGGGTTGGGTGGGGTTTTGCGAGATGTCCAAGAAACAGCAGTTCTGAAATTGTGTATTTTTTATGCTGTTCTATGGAATTAAGATATTTTAATAGTTTGGAGTTATACAAATGTGGCATTAACAATTTTGTTTACTATTTATATGATTAGTGGGAATTTTTTTTTCTTTTTAGTATGCATTTTTTATGTCCTATTTTAGCTTTTAAGTCCTATCTTCAGATTTTATAACTCGGGGTCACATGTAAAATATATTATGCTATAAATACTAAAGGATGTAATAAAGTACTAACATGACAGATCCCCTCCCTGGCAGCTTTGTCAATCATGAGTACTTTGGGACAGGCTTCTCTTGCTCTTCCACCACTAATCAACATTCCCATGCTCACTAAGAAGAGAACGCTGTCATTCAGGTGGCAAGAGGGCAGTGGGAGCCAACCTTTCATTAACACATCAGACTCCTGTCTCCCAACACTGCTATCACTCTGCAACTAATAAACTCTAATTTTACAAAAGTGTACACCATAGTCAATGATAACATATACCGTATACTACAGAAATCAGTGTGCTTGTAACTGCCTCATACTGTAAGAGTGTGGAGCTGCATTAACATGGTGACAGATTCTCTTTTAGCCTTTAGCATGTTATTCCTATCACTAATTAAGGGGCAGAGATATGTTCTTATACAATTAGGGCCACATTTATAAAAACTGTTTAGGTCTAAAACTCACTTTGTTGCCCAAAGCAACCAATCAGAGCGCCCCTCTCATTTTTCCAGAGCACTATGTGAAATTAAAGGGGCTCTCTGATCTAAGTGAGTTTTAGACCTAGACAGTTTTCATACATGAGGCCCTTAGTTTGCACTTCAGATTAGTGCACCCAAATTACAATTTGGGGTCTAATATTGACGATTAATTCCTTGCCTCCTATAACCTTTTGCCCTTACTTGACTTTGCGCTGACCTACTTTTTATAGACTTCTCCTCTAGCATTAATAGACCTTTTTATCTAAATCTATGTGACAGAGTACAAATCGGTGACGCAATATTCTTTAGGGCCGCTGAGTTGGATAACATGACAAGCTGTCACAATGGCACAAAGCTGTTGCAGAACCTATTTTGTGCCAGACTGAGCAATGAAGCAATGATGCCTCCAAATGTATAATGATGAGTTGTGATTTAGTCTTCTGGCTCGTGCACACCTTTAGCCTATCTGCATTTCGCTGACCATTTTTTTCTCTATGCTGTATAGAAATAAGATTTGTGTTGTCTAAAGTTGGAATCTGTGAACCATGTGGGAGCGTAACGCGGGTGAAAGAACTAATATGTCTTGACATTTATACTCAACATGCTCGAGACTTGAAAGCATCTAATTATAACAAAATGGAAACAAAGTCAATAAATTAAGTAGCCAGTATTTTTTATACAGCAGTAAAAATAAAAGGCTTATGGTGTAAATGGGCTGAATAACCCATGGAAATGTTCTTACCAACAGGACTGAAGTGCAGTACACGTTCAGGATGAACTACTGTAAAAGATGTTTTCAAAATGGCACACTTGGTATGATAGATATATTGCCAGAACTAGACAAATGTTTAGGCACCTTTCTCTTCTGCCCAACTAAAATATACAGTTAGACACAGTCAACTCACATTATTATGACCACCAGCTAATCCAAAGTAAATGTGTGCGCAGTATGGACAGCACTGACAACCGCTAAACAGACTGGGAGGGACTCGATAAAGTTCTGGTATGTTGTCTCATGTTTTGGAGCCATGCATGCTGACTGCAGTGCATTTGCCAGCTCCTGGAGGGTGCGTGTTGGGGTTCCAAAGAGCAAACACGATGATCGAGGTGGTACCACAGTTGCTCAGTTGGGTTCAAGTCTGGGGAATTAGAGGGCCAGGGTAGCACTTGTAAGTCTTTTAAAGGGGT
Organism: Phyllomedusa bahiana; assembly: GCA_025379985.1. NCBI lineage: Eukaryota > Metazoa > Chordata > Amphibia > Anura > Hylidae > Phyllomedusa > Phyllomedusa bahiana. Next base: position 41,223 of record JAODAL010011813.1, on the reverse strand, counting down.
TGTTCCACTACAAGAATTGCTTTTTATGTTAAAGATCTTGCAAAAACCAGTCACTTTGCAATATATGTCCATTAACAGTATCCTACCTATTCTGAGATATCCCCTCTTGTATGGGCTGCATCAGCTCCTCATGTCGCTATAGCTACAGACGTGTCCTATCTCTGCTGATAGGCTGCCAGCACTGGTTGCTATAGCTACAGACCTGGCTTCTACTGCAGCCCAATAGAAACCACTAAACATGCCCCTGAATTCAAAGTGAAATCAAGAAAACAGGACCGAGGTAAGATGAATCAACGTAGTGAGACAACCCCTTCAATGCTCCTCCAACCAATATTGGACATTTCTAGCTGAGTGACATAACACATTGTCTGGCTGGAAGATCACATTTGCACCAGGGAAGGCTTTTAGAATGTATGGGTTTACATGATGAACAAGGATGAATTTATACCCCAATCAGTTTAGAGTACCTTCCACATGGAAAAGTGGGCCAAGTGAATGCCACAAAAACATTCCTCAGACTATTATGTCAGCACCAGCTCGTATTCTTTCAGCAGTGGTTGCAGGGTGTTTGTTGTCTGATGTTTCTTGCCTGACATGCCATCTGTTGGATGAAGCAGAAAACATAACTCATCAGAGAAGACAACCCTCTGCAAATCAGCAGGGGTTCAATTCCAACACTGCCGTTAGCAGAAACACATTGACCATCCTCTGTTTGGGTGCTTTCACACGGTACGTGCTTTGATGAAGTTTTTTTTCTGAAATGCACAGCATTAATTACTGTGCATTTCTGCAAAAAAAAAAAAAAAACAACAAAAAAACGCACCATGTGAAAGCACCCTTCCAGAACGCCTTATGCATTAGGATTCATTGAACTGTTGTTTTAGACACATGTATGGTAACTCCATGGTTCAGTTTGGTGATGAGCTGCTTCACTGTAGCATATTCGTTCATCCTCACACACTTTCATAGCTTAAAGGGGTTTTGCCATGATCTCCTTTCATACCTCCTGCATCCAGCTCTTCAGCTCTGTGTTCTGAAGGAAGAGTGTGTGATTTGTTTGAATTGCATATCATGTGACCCAGCAGGATGACATCACCAGGCCTTTCCTCTCTGTAGTCAAATAAAGGTCTGTCTATGTATAGAGCTGAGTGTAGCTACAATGTAACTCAGAGGTAAAACTTTTGACTCTAGGCACAAGGGTCCTCGATTCAATTTCCTGAAGGAACCAAACCTGTGGATTTTATTTCTCTTATCAGTGCACATACCTCATTGAGGTTCCTTTTTTAAATTTATTTGCACTGTTTGACTAATTACTAAGGAGTACAGAGGACAGGAGTAGAATGACAGCACCTAGGGTTTGAACACTCAGTAGCTACCTGAGAGGAGAAGTGATGTCTGAGCATGTGCAACCAGGACTGAGAAGCTCTCAGCCCTGGTCATATCCCCTGGAGACGAGCTGTAAACAATGGATCACTAAAGGAGCAGCTAAGACAAAAATGGTCCAGTATTTTGTAATATTGATGAATGGTGAAAATGTTTATTATTTAATTACAAACTTCCCACGTCAATTTTACTTCATGGCAAAACCCATTTAAGTTCACCTATCTCATCAATGCCATGTGGTGCTCCACAGTTTCCACGTTGCTTATTTGCAATGGTGTAGTTTGTACACTAATAATACACTTTCACCACAACAGTATGTGAACAGTTCAAAAACTACCCAGTTTCATAAATACTAATAACCTTCCCTGAAAGCCATTAATGCATCTTTGATAAATTGCCCATTTTATGTATGACCGCAACAAGGGTGTGTAGACAGTTTATCGCACACCTACTAACGTTTAAGGTAGTAAGTGGTCATAATAATATGACTCGAGTGTGCATATTGCAACAAGAAACTGTTTTCTTTATTGAAAAAAAAATGCCAGACACTGCACTGCGCTGGTTGTCCATTTAACTAATCATGCTCTCAAAGCTTCCCACAGTGCCACAGCTCTCTTCACCTCCTCCCTCATTCCTTTTCTCTTTTTTCAACCCGACCTGATTCTGCGTTCTTCTGATGATCTTAGACTAAATTCCTTCATAATCCGAACCTCCCACTTTTTATGTCCTGCACCAGTTCTCTGCAATGTGCTACTCCCTACAAACAGATTAATTCACAATATTTAAAGTGTTCAGCTTGCCCTGAACATATCTCTTCTTAGGCAGGCCTATCATGATTCCTTATTAGTCTACCTTCGTCTTACAACCTCCTTCTTCAGTCAGCCACATTTCTCACACACTATGCACTCTTTTGCACTTATCTATATAAACATGTACAGTAACACAAGAATCTACTTTAGAATGTACTCCCCAATAATTATGGAAGATGGCTGGACCATTGTACAAATTAAGCACTTCTTAGCTTTTGTTTTACCTCTATTTCCACATAGATTGTAAGTTGTTACGAGCACGGCCCTCACACCTCATGTTTGAACTGTTAGCACCGCAAACCGGTGCTTTAACCCTTTGATTGCGGCGGATCGTCACTGCAGCGCAATCAAAGGGTTCCCCTGCTCTGTCGGATGATCGGAACACCCGGTGACCCGACAGAGCTCGGGGAACAGCTGCACAGTCAGCCCTGGGGACCTAGAGTGGTCCCAGAGCTGTCTGTGTATGAAGCCATTGACCAGGACACACTGTGTGCTGCCCTAATCACTGCCTGTGTCAGACTGACACAGATTATCATGTATTAGCATATATGAATATGCTAATACATTACTAAGTGTTTAAAAAAAATGTAAAACAGTTCTCCCTTCATGGGATAAAAAAATAAATAATAAAAATAAATATTTAATACAAAATAATTGTGCATATATTACACACACAAAAAAACCCTAGACATATTAGGTATCCACACGACTGTAATAACCTGTAGAATTAATCTAACAAGTTATTAAGTGTGAACTGTAAATGATGTAAAAAAAAACCCCAAAAAATAAATTCTGCAATTATTTATAAGTGAACTTAAACTATTCCCCCATAAAGTACAACTCGTCTCATATAAAACGAGGCCTCATCCAACTGCGTCATTGAAAAAATAAAAAAGTTACGACTGTTGAAACGCAAGGAGGCAAAAACTAAAAAAATGTTCTGGTCATTAACTACTTTTCAGGCCTGGGGCTTAAGGGGTTAAAGGGGAATCTTCATGTTATGCCTTGATTGACTCCTGATTGACTGTTTTCTTGATCTCTGCCTTGGTCCTAGTTATCACCTCTACCTCCCCCTTGTAGTTGTTCGGTATCTGTGGTTTTACTCCTGGCTTCGGCCATTGGCTCCATTCTAGACTATACTCTTGTCCTCTGGCCTTTTGAATTCTTACCATTCTCCTACAAATCCTTGGCTTTATTACTTACTATGCTAGTACTGAATCAGTGCTGCTTTTGCCAGTCCCTGGCTATTCTGGCAGTCATGTACTCTAATAGAGAACTCGAATACTGAATACAGTACTTATATTTAGCTGGGCTTAATAAGTAGCTCTTATTATGAGAATATGTAAGTTGTGCAGTATATTGTTGTAGCAATCACATCTTCAGTTTCCCTAGTAGGACTGAAAAAGAAAAGGTAAAAGCAGTTTAACAAAGTTTTACTTTTGTTTGGTTTCTATTTTTTAAAAATGTAAAATCGCTACCCTTTTCCCATTTGGGATTGTTCACAAAGCGTATTTTTGCTGAAGTGCATGCCACAAATCTGCTTCAAACAGCTGTCACGGACAGCACTCACTCATCGAGTCCAGTGTAAAATCTTCATCGTCATTCTGTCGATGAGGATTTTCCGCCCGTATTTTTCAGTGCAACGCAAAATAATTTAACATGTAATTTCTTTGCGCTGTTTACGTGCCAAGAAATTCATGAAATAGGATAGTGTGCTGCGTATTTGTGTTGAAATTACACACTTGCAAGCGCAATTTCAACAGCACTATGTGGGACTGTGTGTGCTGCAATATGGCATGTGAACTTCCCATTACTAACGTATTAACACAACACATATATAGGTTTAGTTTTGCTGTAATTCCAATGACCTTCATAATAATGTTAAAATGTAATTTTTGCTGCATACTGAATGTCCTAAAAAAAAAAAAACCTAAAAAACATGGCAGAATTGTCTCACTTATTCCACATAGAAAGTGTTCACTACAAAAGCTTTTTAGTAGCTTATAAATACATCATATAGTAAGATAAATGTCGCCATTAAAATGTCTACTGTATTCATCACACAAAATATAAGCTTCTGGCTCTTGGAAGATGAAGTTCTGACTCTTAAAAAGCAAGGACTAGAAAACTAAGATTAGGTGTGTCCTAAGGGGGTTAAACTAAAATAAATTCCTTTTGTTCTTTCATATGTTGCATACATGTACACATATTTGAAATGACTATAAAACTAAAATTTTGGGGTAAATATTATTCATTGCACAAACTACCTTGAAATAGAATGTTAATATAAGGAAAAGCTGCATTTTTTTTTCTTGTATTTAACTGTTTTACCCAAGTAGGAGGTTAAAAATTGATTTCTGCTTCCATTTGAAATAGTTTTCTGACCATGTTCTTTAAAAAAAAAAAAAAAGGCAAAACACTTCGGGATGGAGTGAAACACCTTTCAAATACAGCATATAAGTGGGTGAGGTTTTGCTCTGGACATGAAGTTATGAAAGGGTTAATGGATTAAGTGTTTTGAAATTGTATGTCGGCTCCTTTGAGTAAATCTTGTAGTCTGTGATATTACAGACTACGCCCATCTAGAATTAACTCACTAATGAACAGAGGAAATATGATGAATAATAACAAAATTGATGTACTAGAGTTTGCTACAGGCTCTTATCTGTACTTTTTGGTAAAGAAAGATAACATCAGAGGTGACTAATTTTTCCTGCGAACTCTTCTAGCAACACCTGAAAGTACATGTTATAGTTTTGTGGAGGTGGCTTTTAACACATGTTAGATAATTAGTTTTCTATTGTTATATCTTGATCTATGAAAGTTTTGTCAAAAACCGTTTATTGTTGCACATTTTGAGCACTTTGCAATAGCAGACTATGAAGCATTTTTGTATCTGGGAATTCTTATGTATCTGTGAATTCTTCTTGTCTATTAAGTACTGCAAATGCTTGCAATGCTCATGAAATAACAATACTGGAACATTTTTTTGCTAGAACTCTGCAGCCTTCAGTTCTTTGTTCCTTCTACAATTATAGAGCGGTAAATAACTTGGTATTAATATTCTTTACTCATTTAAGGGGGTGTCCCTATATTGTAAAATAAGGGATATCCAGCACGCAGTCAATGTTTCCCCATTAAAAACATAGCAAAATTTATTGAACATCCATTAAAAATATACAAAAAAGCACTCACCAGCAGATGCAACAATACGCAGTGGTTTAACAGAATAGAGACATGAAGTTGCAGGGGTGCAACGCTAACGCGTTTCGGGCGCCAAATTATGCCCTTACTCATAGCGATAACAGGTATGACTAATCCCAATCTATTTATACAGGTAGACACACCAAACATATGAAAAACATGATGTTAATTAGTGGAAAATAACTGACTTTACCAACCTGAGAGACAGGGAAGCTTATTGGATTACTGTATTAAATACATCAGTCCTAAATGGTCTCAATTTACGTAGAGAAATGTTATTACACTATTAAAAATTGAAAAAATTGACGACTGAAAAGTTAGTAGATTAATAAATAGTTAATATTGAAAATTAAAATCAAAAATAAAATTAATAATAAAAAAATATTTTTTACTATAAAAATATTCTGTAGGTCACATATTCTAATTTGCATCTGTATTGATATGTTATGTAAATATCAAGTTTACCGTAAGTTATCGCTAGTTCTTGTACATATGCCAATGTTTTTATTTTATTCTATTTCCCGGTTATTATACGGATAGACACATGCACCTTTTCTATTTAATTGTTATATCTTATAAACATGATTTTTTTTGTTTTTGTTTTTCGTATGTTCTATTCATTACGCATGCGCTGACCTGCCAGTTTTTCTTTGCCAATACTGCCGTTCTGGCAACTTCAGCGCATGTCCGGAAATCTTTCATTACATCATTTCCGGCAGTATGTCAAACACTGCGGCGGGATCCGGCGTTTGTGTTCAGGTTGGTAAAGTCAGTTATTTTCCACTAATTAACTTCATGTTTTTCATGTGTTTGGTGTGTCTACCTGTATAAATAGATTGGGATTAGGCATACCTGTTATCGCTATGAGTAAGGGCATACGTAACTTGGCGCCCGAAACGCGTTAGCTTTGCACCCCTGCAACTTCATGTCTCTATTCTGTTAAACCACTGCGTATTGTTGCATCTGCTGGTGAGTGCTTTTTTGTATATTTTTAATGGATGTTCAATAAATTTTGCTATGTTTTTAATGGGGAAACATTGACTGCATGCTGGATATCCCTTATTTTTCATGTTACTTGCCGTACCTTGGAACGAGCATCCGTGCACTGCAAAGCACACAGGTGTTTGAAGGCTGGCTATTCCCTTTGTTGGTGTCCCTTTATTGCCTGACATTCACTGGTAGCAATGAGTGGACAATTACAGCGATGCCCGCTATTAACAAGAGTACTGGTTTCACCATGTTGATTTATTCACATAATACCAGTTATTTTTAGAGGATAAAAGTATTTCCTGAAAAAGATATTTTAGGAGCATTGTCGTCTTAATGGCAGGTTTACAGTGCTTATTTTTCCCATGAAACAATATGCCCTATAGTATTTTGCAGAAACCCGAGGACACAGCTTTCTGCTGCATATTTCACTTTCTTCATGACACATATTTTACAACATTTTAGAATGCATATTATCCCCATCCAATGGGACTTATCTGTGTCTCAACTCCTGTTGCATTCTCAAGCACAATATCACGTGAACTGTGACATGTAATAATGAATGGAACCAGCTTCAATCCGATTTGGATCAATCGGATTGAAGCTGGTTCCATTCATTATTAGATTGTTACATAGAGGCTGCTTCTTACCTCCCCGTGCTTTTCTGATGTTGGATCGTCAACGGTGAGCTGACTGAACTATGTGTTGTTAACTGTGACATGTATTCCCACTGAAAACAATTGGACACTTTAAGGGCATTTTTATGGATATTTTTGGTTTGTAAAATGCACTTTTTGCGCACCATACCATGTGACCATAACCAAAAACTGATAGACTCTAAGGCTTAAACGTGTTATTCAAAGTGTGCTAACCATAAAGTATTCTAAAAGGCTCATGGGAAAAGAGCTGAGACTCTGCAGCACCCTCTATCGGATGTAGCATTCCTCACATCGGACTCACTGAGCCTTGCAATGTGTATTAATATAGCCATGCCAGTTAGTTCATCTGCATACAGCAGTTTTGGGGTGTTTGCCCCTCATCAATGCAGAGTAAAACACTGGCTGTCTAGGTGAGATGCAGTAAGTGTAAAAAGGGGTAAATTAGGGAGAGGCAACATGTTGGTGTGTGGAGACTTATTGCCTTGAATGCTCCACTGAAATTCAAATACTGTATTCTAAATATCCTCCCATGAAGTACACAGATGTAAATTGGTGGTATGTGTTGTCATTTAAAGGAGCTCCAGGTATCATTGTCAACATAGACTCCAGTCCTTTTAGTGCTAAAGATGACAGGATGAAAAAATTAACTGCTCCTTATTGTATAAGTCTTATTGTTTACTTTACTGATTACATGCTATGAGTAAAACAAATGTCACAGTATTGAAACCCTATGCTTTCCCCTCTTCTTAAAGGGAATGTGTCATCAAAAAAATGACTTATTGTTTAACTCACATTTTTATGTTAAACACATTTTTTAGGAATTTTTGGTTATTTTTTTAAAATTTTCATATAACTTTCAGAATTTTTATTAATAATTCTTAAGTCCTGCAGTTTTCACTTTGGCCACTAAGCCTAATAATCGCCTGACACTTCCTGTTCTGTTTAGAGAGCATTTCAGCAGTGTGCTCATTATCAGTAAAAGCAGGGAAAGGAGACACCATTGTGTACAGATAACACAGAATCTACCAGTCACAAGAGGAGATGTCACAGCTCCTCCTTTCCCCTCCCTTCACAGTGAAACGTCTCCTATAGACGTCTATGGGACAGAATCTGTCTTAAAGGGAATGTGTCATCAAAAAATGACTTATTGTTTAACTCACATTTTTATGATGAACAAATTTTTTAGGAATTTTTGGTTATGTTTTTTTTAATTTTCCTCATCGCTTTCAATATTTTTTTTAATAATTCTTAAGTCATGCAGTTTTCACTTTGGCCACTAAGCCTAATAATCGTCTGAAACTTCCTGTTCTGTTTAGAGAGCTTTTCAGCAGTGTGCTCATTATCAGTAAAAGCAGGGTTAAACTGAAAGACACCATTGTGTACAGATAACACAGGATCCACCAGTCACAAGAGATGTCACAGCCCCCCTCTCCCCTCTCTGCACAGTGAAAACTATCCTATAGACGTCTATGGGACAGAATCTGTCTTAAGAATCCTATGGGCATGAAGCTGCTGTAAAGTTTCTCTCTGACTGCTGTTAAAGCAGTGCATGCGAGAATGTCTTCCCCACAATCATATATAGACGGCCGAATAGAGAAATCTACAATTGGAAAATAAAAACGACTGAGAGGAAAAGAATATGGATCAGGGGCTTGATTTAATAAGTAAAAAAAAAAATGGTGACAGATTCCCTTTAACTGAACTGCTGTATTATCTTCAGCTACACACAATGTTCTGTGAGCAACAACAAAAAAATCACCTTTTTTTCAGCTTGCCCCATGTGAAGTTTTTACTCTGCTCTTGTCACTTTTAGAAAAGAAGACACAGCTTCAAGGCCCAACATATTATTTCACATTAAAACAAATATCTGCGCCAACTAATTCCTTTAGTGGTGTACAGACAGCCACAAAAGCAAAAAATTAATTCACCTCTTAAATTTGTCGCAGCTTACTCATGCAGACTTGTTCCTTAGACTGGGGTATGCTAATATATGTATATCTGCCCCAAAGTTGCCTTCTTTCAAAAATATCACCACTCCTGGCCATACATTGTATGTGATATTGCTGTTCAGCTACAGTCATATGAAAAAGTTTGGGCACCACTATTAATCTTAATAATTTTTAGTTCTAAAATATTTGGGTTTTTGCAACAGCCTTTTTCAATTTGATATATCTAATAACGATGGACACAGTAATATTTCCGGATTGAATGAGGTTTATTGTCCCTAAAAAAATGTGCAATATGCATTAAACCAAAATTTGCCCGGTGGGCAAAAGTATGGGCACCCCAACAGAAAAGTGACATTAATATTTAGTATTCCAAGCATTACAAGAAAAACACTTGCTACCCACTGTAAAATTTGGTGGAGGTTCCATCATGCTTTGGGGCTGTGTGGCCAATGCCGGAAACGGGGATCTTGTTAAAATTGAGGGTCGCATGGATTCAAACTCAGTATCAGCAGATTTCTTCAGAATATGTACAAGAATCAGTGAAATTTGAAGTTTACGCCGGGGATGGATATTTCAGCAAGACAATGATCCCAAACACAGCTCCAAAATTTTACTCAGGCATTCATGCAGAGGAACAATTACAATGTTCTGAAATGGCCATCCCAGTCCACAGACCTGAATATCATTGAACATCTGTGGGATACTTTGAAGCGGGCTGTCCATGCTCGGCGACCATCAAACTTAACTGAAACTTGAATTGCTTTGTAGAGGAATGGTCAAAAATACCTTTTTATCCAGGATCCAGAACTGATTAAAAGCTACAGGAAGTGACTTTGAGGCTGTTATTTTTGCAAAAGGAGGATCTACTAAATTTTTAATGTCACTTTCTGTTGGGGTGCCCATACTTTTTGCACCGGTCAAAATTTTGGTTTAATGCTATTGCACATTTTCTGAAGTACAATAAACCACCTCATTTCAATCCGGAAATTACTGTGTCCCATCAGTTATTAGATATATCAAATTGAAATGGCTGTTGCAAACACCCAAATATTTAGAACTAAAAATGATTAAGATTAATAGGGGTGCCCAAACTTTTTCATATGACTGTATATTCCCTTAAATGCAGTTAGGCTGTAATACCAGACACAACTAATGCACCAAAGGCTATGTTCTTGACAGAAAGCAGTCATACTTAGAAAATGCTAAAATATAGCATTATAAGCATTATAGAAAAAGATATAAAATGAAATATTTTCATTTTAAGAAAAAAACTGCATACTAAATAAATTCTGTTCACCTCTGTTTAAAAAAGGGTAATTGTACACTGAGGCAGAAATCCGTTTTAGATTGTGCACACCTCTGGAATTTACCTAGCAGTTCATTACCACTTCTTTTGTAGTGCCACTACGTATTGTATCACAATAATATGTAACATGTTGTAGATACATTTATAATTGTCAAATAATTACCATTGTGAGTATTGTTTTCCACCAATGGCATAATACAATGAATTTTGATTACGTGCTTACCTGAGTAAAATAAAATAGATCTTTTAGCTATGGATTGAAAATGATTTACTTGGAAAGCAGTGAAAGAATTCCCACTCCAGAACTGATGTGTTGTGATGTGTTTGCTGTCAATATATTTCTTGATTGTACGATAATTAATTGTGCATTTTTCTCTGGTTTGATAAAAAAAAAAAAAAAAGCCTGAAAACCTGCAAATTTATCAACAACATTGAAAAGTATAGAGCTGTGGTGCCAATAAACCATTGTTGAATTGTAAATCTGCAGTGGCTTAACTGGTATATCACACAGCCAAAGTGAAAAGTCACTGGTTTTAGGTAGTGCTGTAGTGGTGGCAGTAGTGCTAAAGGATTAGGAGCGTAGTCCAGAGCCATTCATCATCTTTTGGTGAGTTATTCAACATTTGACAGGTTAGAAAATAATCTCTTATACATAAAGTACTTTGGAAAGTGAACATAAATCAATAAAAAATAACCTTTATTGAAAATCTTACTAAAAATGGCATCCTTAAGTGAATAGTCACACAACAAAGATAAGAACTGCACACATAGCCAAAATAACAAAATTGCATAAATAAAAATAGACCAATATAAAGTCTGATCATACAATACTGTCAATAACAAAAAACAGGGGAAAACTAGACAGGTGTATTTGTATATGTTGTCCCTACAAATACCCTGTAAGGAAGCTAAGCAGTCCTGCCTACAAAAAACGGAGCTTTCGTCCGTATAAGGATGGCTCCGTCAGGAACCTACCCCTGTTAATTATATCCCCTACGTTGCCCTGTCTGAGCAAACGTGTGTCAAATGTAAACAGATGCTCATACCCTCACGGTATTTCAGATATAAAGTACACCGTAAGTCAAAGATGAGGAGCTGTTAATACATACGTATTGTTCCCAATATAAGATGTCCTGTTGGACATTTTTTATTGATAGTTCACTTGCCAAGGTGCTTTATGTATAAGAGATGTTTTGATTGTGGTTTTTGGATATGTTATTTACCTGTGTTTACCTAGAGTCTGGTGCATTATATAGAGGTTAGAAAATAAGTACACCGTAAGCCAAAGATGAGGAGATGTCAATATATATGTATTGTTGCCAATTTAAGATGTCCTGTTGGCCATTTTTTATTGATAGTTCACTTTCCAAAGTACTTTATGTGTAAAAGATTTTTTGATTGTGGTTTTTGGATATCTTATTTACCTGTGTTTACCTAGAATGTGGTGCATTATATAGAGGTTAGAAAATAAGTACACAGTAAGCTAAAGATTAGGAGATGTTAATACATATGTATTGTTCCCAATATAAGATGTCCCTGTTGGGGACATCTTATATTGGGAACAATACATATGTATTAACATCTCCTCATCTTTGACTTACGGTGTACTTTAGATCTGGAATACCTTGGAGGTATGAGCATCTATTAACATTTGACACACATGTTTGCTCAGACAGGGCAATGTAGGGGATATAATCAACAGGGGTAGGTTCCTGACGGAGCCATCCTTATACGGACGAAAGCTCCGTTTTTTGTAGGCAGGATTGGTTAGCTTCTTTACAGGGTATTTGTAGGGACAACATATACAAATACATACACCTGTCTAATTTTCCCCTGTTTTTTGTTATTGACAGTATTTTATGATCAGACTTTATATTGGTCTACTTTCATTTATGCAGTCTTGTTATTTTTGGCTATGTGTGCGGTTCTTATCTTTGTTGTGTGACTGTTCACTTAAGGACGCCATTTTTAGTAAGATTTTCAATAAAGTTTATTTTTTATTGATAGTTCACTTTACAAAGTACTTCATGTATAAGAGATTTTTTGATTGTGGTTTTTGGATATCTTATTTAACTGTGTTTACCTAGAATCTGGTGCATTATATAGAGGTTAGAAAATAAGACAGGTGTGTAGTCAGTGAAACATTGAAACAGTAGAGAAAAGGAACACATCTAAAGTCAAGTTCAAATACAAGTACAATAATAATTTTTATATATACAGCGCCACATATTCCGCAGAACTTTACCATGGAGAAGGTATGAGTATGGATACAATTCAAATATTATATAGTGACAAAGTTATTATTATCAGATCTTATAAGAGAAGTGTGGGCCCTGCTTGTGAGAGCTTACAGTCTATGTGGGAAAAGGTGTGAGACAAAAGGTGAGAAGTGCTTAGTTTACACAATGAGTGGCCAAGGACATGGAGTGTCAGATATGTAAAATTACTACTCAAACACCAACCTAGTCACTCGGGCATCCAACAGAAAAACTATGCATATGCAGGTACCAGATAAAGGAAATACTATACTGTATTTCGCAGTTGAGTTGGTTTAGCTGAAGTGCCCCTTAAATAGTCAGCTGGGAGAAGTATAATCAGGCCTCACCAATTGCTAAGGTAACCAAAAGAGGATGGCAGAAAGAAGAAGAGTTGGGGCCAGAGATTACAGAGCCACAGCCAACAGTGTAGGCGACAATGGAGTGGAGATAATGTAAGTCAATTGCCTACTAACCTGTAGTGATCTACGAGCAGATCCACTGCTGCCAATGAGGACCACACTCTGGTATGTAGAGAGGTCATGTCACTTTCTATTCTCGCATATGAAAACTTCTTCAAGGCTGCTAATCATGTATTTTTTCATCATTTAGTCTTGGAATAATTCTGAGATTTTTCTTAAATAGTTGTAGTACACTCTTTTTAGGTAAAGCATTTGCATTACCTTTTAGTATTTTACAGTGAATACTAACAACAATGATTGCAATGATCGTGCGGCTGCCAGCGCCGACAGATGCAGGAAGAGATCACTCCTCCTTTGTCTCCCTTAGTTATTGCGACCTATCGGTCGCGATACTTAGAGGGTTAATCGGCCCCTCTGGGCCGATGCTGCGGGATGTCAGCTGTAATATACAGCTGACATACCGCAGCGATCGTGCGAACTCTGCTTTAGAGTTCGCACGATGTCCAGGACGTATGCATACGTCCAGATGCGTGAACCCTCAACTGACCTGGACGTATGCATACATCCAAGGTCGTTAAGGGGCTAAAGGTGTTGTCTCACTAAAAAAAAATAGCTTTTAACATTTATGGAACAGTAAATGAAGACTTTTTAAATTGCTTTGAATATTTTTCTTTGTTGAGGAGATAAAAGTGATTTGATCAGCTCTGAGTGCTGTAGGGTTTCTCTAGGTTACTGCCCTGCTCTCCACTGCTCTTTGTCTTATCTGACAGCAGGGATTATGTCATCACACAGGAGGCAGCACAGAACTGCCGGCAGCTTGAGAGGTTGAGTGCTATCTGATCTTACAGATAAAGGAGACTTATTACTAATATTTAGCTCTGGAGCTTCTCTGGACCTGAAAGCAGGAGATTTTTAGCTAATGTCAGAGTAATAAGCAGACCTTGGAATACCAGAGCGGATATGCTAATTCCTTACAGCCGGACCTTGAAGAGACAGCATGCATGAATGAAAGCTGCTCTTTGAAACAGTATGTTGAGACAACCCCTTTAAGGTCACCAAAGTGGCATCTTATTTAGTTACAGATAGTGCCTATTGTTCTGTTGAAAGATATTCATATCAAAAGTGTATTTATTAGCCTATCATAACTGATTGCACATGAACATGGGACCATGTTTTGATAAAACATAATAAAGTTTTTAAAACATCCACGGTCCCAATGGCCAAAATGAAACATTTTTAATACACCATGTGACAGTTCTCCACTTAACCCATTAATGACCTCCCATCTGACGATCCCCAGCACCTATTGCTTTGATTGGTGCGGTCCATGACCGTGGCATAATGCATGGCGTTTCCCCTGCTCCGTCAGGTAATCAGGATGTTCAGTGACCCGATGGAGCCTGGGGAATATATATACAGTCAGCCCTGGGAACCTAGAGTAGCCCCGTGGCTGTCTGTATAGTAAGTCTGCGGTCAGGGCACACTGTGTGCTGCCCTGTCTGCAGTCTGTGTCCTAATGACACAGAGTCTAATTTATTAGCATACAGTGGTATGCTAATATATTTCTAAGTGTAAAAAGTGTTAAATAGTTATCCCTTAATGGGATTATACCCCAAAAAAGTCTAGACAAAATAAATAAAATAAAATAAATATGTAATAAAAAAATTACTGTGCCTACATACATTATACAAAAAAGAAAAAAACTACACAAATTTGTCTTTACACAACCATAATAACCTGTAGAATTAATCTAATTGGTTATTTAGTGTAAAATGTGAATGGTATTAAAAACAAATGCAGAAAAACACTTTATGTTCACACTGCTAATTTTTTTTTTTTTTAATTATGCAGTAATTTATTGTGTAAACTTAAACTATGCCCTCGAAAATGCAGCTTCTTCCACATAAAACAAGTCCTCATACAACTGTGTCACTGAAAAAATAAAAAAAGTTACAACTGTTGAAATGTAGGGAGGCAAAACAAAAATTTTTAGCTGTCATTAAGGCCTTTTCAGGCCTGGTGCTTAAGAAGTTAAATTAGTAGCAAGTAACTTAAATACAGTATTGAAACTGAAGGAACAAAGAGAGGTAAAGAAACCACATCACCAAGATCTAAAGATTACAATTCTTCCTTCCTTTCTAGAGATAACAGTATTAGTGGATGGTATGTTACTTTCACAGATAGTAGATACTTTACACTCGTTTGTACGCTCATCAAACTTGGTCAAATATTGACTATATTTTAACTAGTGATCAACTTTTCAAGCATATCAAAGACACCCTGATCCAAAGTGTAAGGAAAGAGGCAGCACTACATTGCTTGTAAAAGGCATAGGTGAATACATTTATGGGTGTGTGTGTGTGTGTGTGTGTGTGGTGTGTGTGTGTGTTGATATATTAATATTATATTATATATATATATATATATATATATATATATATATATATATATATATATATATATATATATATATATATATAATATAATATATATATAATGTTCATAGAAGATGTAGTACTTCTTTCTTTATAATGGATAGTATACTGAGAGGTATAAAGTCTGGTTTCTGGATCTTGAACATAAGGTGCTGCTTCTTTCTAGGACTATATTCAATTGATAACCTAGCAGTCTTGGATCATTAATCGGTCTCAGTGCATCTCTAAATATCATACCCTCAGGAGACAAGACTCCTTTCTTTCACTTGTAGAAGATTAACTAGATTTTCATGAATTATTGTAATGCATTACACCAACCCCTGGTGGGGTGGACTTTCTCTGCAAACTGTTGCTTCCCTCTTTGTTCAAAGAATAAGAATTTTGAACTGCAGAGGTGGCTGAGGTGACGTCAACTATTAAAACTCGTGCACCAATAAAGCACTGGGCACAGATTGGTATTTCAGAGAATTCTGTAAACCATTTTGTGACCAAGTTTCCCCAATACTTATAAAATATTTTAATAATCTTATTCACACAAAGTAAGCTCCCATCACAAGCTAAGCTAGCAAATCTAAAGATACTCCCTAAGCCAGATCAGGAGTCTTATTCCATTTTATTGATACATTAAAAAATAAAAATCTTGTCAAGAATTATTGCAGAGTGGTAGTATTTATGCCAAAACAAACAGGCCAACAAACAGGCGATTAGATGGTAGACTTTGCCCAAAAGCAATTAGAACATGGCAGGTTAGCCCTTTATCCCAACTTCTGTTTGATTTGGCACTTGAACCTTTCTATAAATATTTGAAGAATTCTGATTTGTATAGGGGAATATCTGCAAGAAAAATATGGTCAAAATGGCCTTATCTGCGAAGGATGTAATCCTTTTTTTATGACACTCTGAATTGATACACTATTTTGGCTTATTTTCAGGATTTTGAAGAAATGCAACAAAAAGTAAATTATTGGAACTAGGTATTCCATACCGCCCATCGGAATGGGAAACCTTGGGTTAATTGAATCAGTGATATTCCACATAACTTATCTAAGGATCAAAATTCTGCAGGCTTATTGCATATTATTATTGTTAATTTATCTCCACAATAAGTAAAAAAAAAAGTACTGAAAAAGTGGAAACATTTACCTTCATTTTAGCTTTGAAGATGCAACTTAAAATGATAACTTTCCAAGACTTCTATATCCTTTATAGATCTTTACAGTTCTAGTAAGGCATGTAGATATTACTGACGTACATGTTGAATTAATTTTCTTTGTATGGTCTGGTAAAAAAAAGTATAGCTTTGCAAAATCTGTTAAGCAATGTACCCCCATCGGGGGTATAACGTGGCAAGCCCATTTAGACATATAATTGGTTAGCTTAATCTGGTTTGAATCACTACTCCAGCCTAGCACTTGAATCTGTGGCTTACCCTGAGAGTTAAAGGCCCTTTGACATACTACACAAAACTTTTTTCCTTGGTTAAGGTCTTAGTACAATTGAAAAACACTCTAATCGCCTGAAAAGATTTTCAAAAAGCTTTTAAACCCTTTTTTTTTTTTTACTTCATAAACACATGCCATTATAGAAACAACCAGAATACCCTCTTGGTGTTGCTAGAGAAATAGTGGAGCTTTGCATCGCAAAACTACTATAAGATCCTTTATACCCTAAGGCCAAAATATATGTAAAATATAACTTTTATTCCAAATTGCACTCAAAGGACCACACAGAACCTATACTGTCCCAAATTAATCCCTAAATACTACAAGAAACACTGCCTAACCAAAAGGCAGGGTAACTACCCCGATAAGGGCGACCCCAATCTGGAATCTGGACTACACAACCCTTGTAGCACCCTAGCATTCAGTCTTATTGTGGCCTACAGAAAATGAATGAAGGTCATATAATATTCTCTTGGGGCTGAGACCAGTAAATATGGGAATGAAAGGCCCGTGCCCCATACAGTGCAGAAAATTGGGGCAATAAATAGCACATGAAAAACAGACAACCTGTCACAGACACCAGGAAATACCAAGGGAGAAAATAAAAACATTAGTACACTTATTACACTTAGTACACTTATTAGTCAATAATCTTAGCCTACATCTCAAAAAGACATAGGACTAGGTTGCACTTATCCAAATAGATGAAGTATAACAAAGTTCTGATGCATTTCCCCCATAAATGAATGGTTTCATAAGGGAACCAAAAAGAGTAATCAAGTAACCTATGTTTTAAAAAAAAAAAAAAATACATATAACAAAAATATACACAGAGGATGATACTCACGTCCCTTTATAAGGTGACCAATAGTGGAGGATCTAGATAAAATTGATGTATTCCTCAGCCAATGGTGTGCTGCAAGATAATGGTATGTATGAACAGTCAAGTTTTGAAATTGAAAAAGATATTTCACTGTCAAAAGATGTTTGGAATATTGAGAAGAAACAATGTCTTTGTCCAGAGGAGATGAAAACTAGTTTCTTTGTAGACAGATAAAGATTTTAATCTGTAATGCAGCTGTAGAATTTCTGCTAAGTAAAAGCTTAAAATCTAGATCAAGAAGCTTCAACAATATAATCCCAGAGAGTAACTCTGTCTTAACTATACAAAGCCATCAAAAGGTATTTTATCACTGTTTATCCCAACAAATTGTTTATACCCCTGCTAAAATAGACAAAAGATATTAGTGACATACTTTAATTTTATAAGGTTGGGACTAGGTAAACCTGTGTCATAAATAAAAAATAAAAAAATGGCGGTAGATCTATTTCAAACATATGCATTCTGTTTTGTATGGGCTTACTATACCATCATCTCCAAATTTCCCTAACAGGATTACAGCTTGCCCTAAACACCAAATACCCATCTCAAATGTATGCCATGGTGTATGGGATTGAATCAGTGAAGTGTTTGAGCAAAAAAAAAAAGAAGCTAAAGATATAAATATTAATTGGCACATTTCACTTCAGTTTTCATCTGAAACACTGTTTTTTCACTAGATGGTACTCCAAGAGGGGAGGTGTCTGAGAGTACAAGGTACAACAGATAATCCAAGTAATTTGGATGCTTATTTTCTCAATGGCTTTAACTGGAAAGCTCTGAAATAGGGGAAATTATAATACAACTGAAAACTTTGGTGGGTCTGGACCAGGTAGATGCCAAACAGCATGAACTAAAATGTACGAAAAAATTCTCCAGTAAATGGAAAATATTCATCAAGATTTATTCCAGATAGTAAATAATAAAGCTGTTAAAACTTTTTGATCTATGTTATAACAGAGAACATGTGAGGGCAGAGTGGGAATATTTAGGCCTCCAACAATGTGAAGATTGAATGAAGGAGTTTAGAGAATACTTATTACCCTCTTGTGCATTTGCATGCAAAATGTCCTCTGAAGTTCATTTTTTTTAATTTCCAAATAGTGATTCTATTTTGGAGAGGAAGGGACATTGATGTTGGTGTCTGAGGAGAAATGTTGGGGAGGCAGAGCGTGAAAGTGACGACAAACTAAAGGATACCTTGTGAAAGATTCGGCCCCCTTGAACTTTTCAACCTTTTGCCACATTTCAGGCTTCAAACATAAAGATATCAAATTAATTTTTTTTTTGTGAAGAATAAACAACAAGTGGGACACAATTGTGAAGTGGAACGAAATTTATTGGACAGGTTAAAATTTTGTAAAGAATCAAAATTGAAAGTGGGGCGTGCAAAATTATTCGGCCCCTTTACTTTCAGTGCAGCAAACTCACTCCAGAAGTTCAGTGAGGATCTCTGAATGATCCAATGTTGTCCTAAATGACTGATGATGATAAATATAATCCACCTTTGTGCAATCAAGTCTCCGTATAAGTCCACCTGCTCTGTGATAGTCTCAGGTCTCAGTCTCAGTCTGTTTAAAATGCAGAGAGCATTATGATCGCTTGCACAGAGCTCCTTGGGATGTTTGCAGTTTGGGAAATCTTTTTGTATCAAAATCTGGCTTTAAACTTCACCAACAACAGTATCACAGACCTGCCTGGTGTGTTCCTTGGTCGTCTTGATGCTCTCTGCGCTTTTAACAGAACCCTGAGAACCCAGGTGCATATTTACGGAGACTTGATTACACACATGTGGATTATATTTATCATCATCAGTCATTTAGGACAACATTGGATCATTCAGAGATCCTCACTGAGCCTCTGGAATGAGTTTGCTGCACTGAAAGTAAAGGGGCCAAATAATATTGCACACCCTACTTTTTACAAAAGTTTAAAATATCCAATACATTTTGTTCCACTTCACAATTGTGTCCATCTTGTTGTTGATTCTTAGCACTAAAAAAATTAAAATGTTATATCTTTGTTTGAAGCCTGAAATGTGGCAAAAGGTTGAAAAGTTCAAGGGGGCTGAATACTTTTGCAAGGCACTGTACCTGTGGAAAACAAATGGGTTAGGATGTGTCCACACGGCCTGGTTTTTCCATATGAAAAACGAGAAGCAACCATCCCCATAGACTGTAATAAAAAATCCGCCAAGTAGTCTACACTGAATGGCTTTTCAGCCGGATGGATTTTCACACAATCTTCAGCCCGGTTTGTGTCAATGGTTAAGGGGGCGGGTGAATCCGTAAATTGCGAAGAGAACCATTCTCCAAAACCATTGAAAAGACGATAAAATACTGGCCGTATTCTTAATCAGAATCCAATCGGTATTTTGTCACTGCCGTGTGGCCGTAGCCGGATTGCTATACTCCATCCAACCCATGTAAACCGTGGCTAATACGTCTATCTACTTTTTATATTTGAAATAACAATAACAGATATGCAAAATGAAAAAAAGCATTAGAATAAGAAACAAATGGGCAAAAATAGGAAGATGGAGAATTAGACTTGAGAAAATAATACAAAAAACAGGGCATTCAAACATTAGAACAATGATGGAACTGAGGCAAGATACTGTATGGAGTTGTTTGAAGGTGCTAAATCTTTCTAGCTATAGAAGGCGTTGAAGTTTTGAAGAATTTCTGAACCTAGTCCAGGGTTTCCTGGCAGCGTCAAATTGAGAATGTCTTTTATCCAGACCTACAAAGCTGAAAATTAATTTCTAAAGTAGAATGTTGATTGTAAAAGCTGCCTTGTCGTAGTGTAGTGTAAGCCTGGTGAAATAATTGAATTACTGTGCAAAATATTGGCATGGGTTGATGTAAATGTAGTTAAAATAATTAAATGCAATGCCTCAATGAGACAGGTTAATGCAGTTGACACTGTTTTGGTATATAAAAGCACACTGAAGAACCGCAGAGAATGAGTTTGGTGGTGTTAATGTGACAATTAGCCATGCTCTAGGTTTTCACAAATTAGTGCGTTCTTAACTATGTTAATGGTCATCATCATCTGTTACAGCTGATTTACTCACATAATCTTTGGCAAACTGATTATGTTTTTCAGGCGCTTCATTATGTTGTTATTTATTCCAGCTGACTATGCAGGGTTTGTAACTATTGTATTTTTCAGCACCCTGAGCTCCTAGGGCATTTGCAGAAATTTCTGCAACAAACCTGTTACATGTGAATATAGTCTTATAAGAATTCATAGGATTTACCAAGGCCTAAATCATACAATGATGAAAATAGACATCATAGAGAACCTTATATCTTTGAGTTTAGCCAGACTTGGCAAATGCACTTTAGCAGCCAGCCATTTTTTGACATCAGCTATAAGATAGTTTGTTGAATCTTTGCTATTAACACTGACCATACATAACTACTGACTCCCATACAAATGGCGGTAAGTTGCTGCCAGACACATCTTCCTTCAGCACAAAAGGGTATCTATGTTTCCATTCTGTTCCCCAACATCCCCCTTTGGGAGGCCCCCACACTTATCAAATGGTTGGCCAGTCCTTTTGAAATTGGTGGGGTCAGCTGAGATGTATATGACCAGATTAAAGCTTATTTACTACTGTGTTAAAAAAAAATTGCTGCATTGCCTGCCATCTTATACTAGCAAATAGGAAGTTCAGGGCTTAGGTAAAAGAGAAACTTTCTCAGACATTTCTTTAGAGAATCTTTCCCCCCATCTTCTAGAGTGTATTCTTGTTTTTGATAATTACAGGGTAGATGGATGAATGGATCCCTGTAACACCAATATAAAGACATTTTATATGTCTTTATATTATATTTACTTATCATGTATATAATAGGAAATTATACCATTTTCTAATATACATGTATTAAAAATTCTACTTCTTTCCCTCACTTATACCAGTGTAGCAGGCCCGTATTTAAAAAAAAATGATACAGCCCACATTCCTGTCCACAGAAATCGTTGCTATGGAATAACTGTATGGACAGAACAGTCATGTGACCACCACACTAATCATGTGACCCCCTAGTATAAATGTATCAGTAGTTTATAGAGGAGCAGAACTTCTCCAGTATTACTGTCTCCAGCAGCATCTTTTCATGTGATCACCACACAGGTTATGTGACCCCTACTTATCCAAGTGACAGTGTAAGGAGGAAAAGAACTTCTCCAGTATTACTACCTTCAGCAGCGTCTTATCATGTGACCACCACACAGGTCATGTGACCCCTGTACCCAGGTAACAGTAAATTATCGAGGCGCAGAACTTCTCCAGTATTGCTACCTCCAGCAGTTTCTTATCATGTGACTCCTGGTATCCAGGTAACAATAGTGTATGGAGGAGCAGAACTTCTCCAATATTACTGCCTTCAGCAGCATCTCTATAGTTATATATATTTTTAAAAGTTAATTTTATTAAAACATGATATCCCCTAGAGAGACAGCAGTTATACAAGTGACTACATACAGTGAAAAAGTTGCTTGAATAATCATGTTAATTATTATTCCACCATTTTTTCCTATACAGTTACCGTATAGATGTTATGTAACCCTGGTGCTAACTAGGGCTGTGTAGTCAGAGTTATGGAGTCGGAGTTCATTTTGCAGGAGTCAGAGTCGTTATAAAATGGACCCACTCTGACTCCCAAAATATATAATAAATTGGTTCAGTTAGTTTGATGCAGTGCAAAGAGCAAAATGAATTGGGTCTTGCCAGTGCTACTGCTCTCATATCTTCAGCTGAGGAGTTTAATTGATGTCATGGAGCAGGCGATGTGTTGCCGCAGGGAAAAGATTCTGCTCCCATAGCAAACAGATTTCAGCAAAATTTTTCACTTGCTTTCACAGAAGTAGAAGAGTTCAACTGTTAATCAGAACTGACTGTGGCTGAGGCAATTCTTTTATACCCTGAGATTATTAGAGAAGTTGCCCCTGTGATTGCCGCTTTGCCACCAACCCAAGTTAGTGTAGAGAGGCCGTTCTTTAACCTGGAAATAATGAGATCAGATCTGAGGTCATAGACTTCACAAATGTTATTCAGGACGTTTTTGTTGAAGACTTTTTTCCCCACTTACGGCAGCGTTTGGTATATTAACAATTTATTAATGTTTTTTGTGTTCTAAAGTTGTATCCAATAAATATATTTTATGTTCTACCTAAATAGGTTGAGTATTGTATCATAAGATGAAAAAAACCTGGAGTTACCATTTTACTACAGTAAAGTTATCACTTAAACATGCGTCATGTATAAGGGAGTCTGAGCTTTGGCTTACCAACTCCACAGCCCTGGGGCAGACTGCAGGAGGTCACATGATTGATGTCATGTTCATTGAATGCATTTAGTCCATAGAAGCCATTCCTTTGAACAGGAATGGGGGCTGTACCACTTTTTCTACATAGGGCAGTACTGCATTGGTATAAAAGAAGTACAGGAGCAGAATTTTTAATACATGTATTTTAAAAAATTGTATGATTTTCTATGATACACCTAATAAAAACAATATAAAGTGGACAACCCCACCATTACTCCTATGCTGTTACCCCACAGAGGTTACATAACCCTGGTGCTATCTTTCAGGAGGTCACATGACTGATGTCATGTTTATTCCATACATTTAGACATAGAAGCCAGTACTATGGACAGGAATGTGGGCTTACCATTTTTTTCAAATAAGAGGCCTCCTGCATTGGTATAAAAGATGTACAGGAGCAGAATTTTTAATACATGTATATTAGAAAATTTTAGGCTCTCCTATGGTACACCTGATAAATAAAAACAATATGAAGTGGACAACTCCTTTAAATGAGCATCACAGTTCCATCTCATTATCAAGCTATTATGAAGATCAACTGATAAACTGTCAAGAAAAGCTCTTTGTAGCCATTCTAGCAATTCTAGCGTGAAAAATGCATGGAGTTACAAACCTTCAAGTAAGTTCAACCAGCTGTAATAATGTATATTTGTGAAGCATCCTCCTTTGATGGCTGCATGCCACCAGAACAATACACAGCTTGTATTAAGAAATGGTCTACCACCACCAATCTCTTCTTAACTCTAAGGGCTTGTCCCCAGGGCAAGGGGTTTTGGACGGTTTTACAGACGTTTTCGGTTTTGAAAACTGTCTGTAAACAGTCTGTCAAACTTTATAATGGACCTCTATGGAAAACCCCTGCAGCGGTCTCCACTGCATGGGTTTTCCGCCGGACAGTTTTTTAGGCCGCCGGCAGTCCGAGAGACATTGAACATGCTCATTCTTCCTCCCAGTTTTCGGGCGGACAATGAACATCTCAATTTGAGAGGGGGAGTGCTGTTCTCCGCAAACAGCGGAGAAAAGCCACCCCCCTGAGGCCGTGTGCACACCCGCAAAACAGAGCAGGATAATCCGACCGGTATTTACTCTCTACCGTGGGGACACGGCCTGATAATAAATTTGACGGCTGCCAAGGTAGTTGCCTTCAAGTCAGTACGGCTTCTTAAGAATTCAGCAGACTTCCAGAAGGTGTCTTTATAGTGTGCCATCACTCCTGTGGGATAGTATCTGCTGCTCTTCTTAGCCCTATTTAAGGGTTCACCCTCTACCCTGTGATCACCGGTACAAGAACCAAAGGAATATATGGAAGCATGAAGCAGTATCCTGTCCTCTGTTATAGCTAGAGTTTGCATTTAAAAAGTGAATACCTCGGCCATTTCAGCTAGTGATAGTAAAACACAGGTGGAGCACATTGCAGTAAATGTCCTTATGTATATGTAATAACAGTATAAAAAGTACCAGAAGCACAGCCATAAAAGATTAAACATCCTAGGTTTTAAAATGGACATACTTCAACACTATATAAAAATGAAGGGCGAAATGATTGTAACAATATTAATTTTATAACTAGCTTTTTTTCCCTAAGCTAACTTGGCAGCAAATTAACCAGCGGGTAGTGCTTCCTGCCAGCTGGTAAAGCTAAAATATTTTTATGCTCCAACTTTAGAGCGTTGTAATATTGGGAGGATTGTAAGCTATAATTAAAAAAGACTGACTTCCACATAACTCATATATAAGATGACTGCAGAGCTTTGTTAGTGATGCAGCTTAGATGCAGATATTTTAATACTAAATATAAACGGACAAAAACAGTACCAAGAATAGGCTCTTCTGCTGCATAATATACCATTCAAGGGTATTATAATTGTAAGTAAGTGGATTTCTGCTTAACCCCACCTCCTAACTCTTACTAGTATTTTGTGCATATAGTTTGGGAGACTTTTCAGCCTTAAGTGGCTTAGACACCAAATGTGTTTACTGCACAAATTTAAACCAAACAGCATAATAGCATTTTATTATTTTTAAACCTGAAGCTTCTCTTTAGAATATACTGTATAACCTCCATATATTTCACAGTTTATGCATAGATGATCTGTATTTAAAGCTAATTAAATCTTATTTTCAGTACCAATTAAATTCTCCTTTTGTGCCAGCACATATTAACCCCGAACCACCATATCACTAGAACCTAATAGATAATAATTATTTATGAGCATTGCCAGGCTTTTCTGCACATATTTTATTTTACACTGATGATAGATTATCTTTGTGTCTCTATCCTATGTGCAGATGTATGTCCTAAGCGGTGTATTAAAATTGACTCTGTATCTACTTTGTACAATATTTGAATTCTTACATATAGTGTATGTAGAATCACTATGAATCTGCAGTAGCATATCACTTTGCATAAACCATTAAACTTTTGTACAATTTGTGATCTAAACACTAAAGAACCCAAAATGTAAGATAAGGTAAGTATCAAAGTGAGAATCACTGAGTTATAAACTGGTCCTTTGGGTCCTAGAACCAGGTGTAACATAGTATCTGTATTACTCAGTTATTCTCAGAGTTGTGACAGTCACAGTGCTCCCCATTCTAGTGACAGTGTCTCCATAACAGTGACAGTCCTTTCCAATTTATGCCAGCAATGAGTCCTATTTTAGTGCTTTTCACAGCATTTTTACTAGTGTCAATCACAGTGCCTAGATTGATGCCATCCAGAGAACTTCTATTAGGGCTTGTCCCCACGGCACAGGTTTGTGGCCGGTTTTTCAGATGGTTTTCGGTTTTAAAAACCACCTGAAAAACCGGCCGCAAACTTTTCAAAGGACCACTATGGTAAACCCGTGCAGCGGTCCCCACTGCACGGGTTTTCCGCCCGGCGGTTATTCAGCCCGCCGACGGTCCGAAAAACTTAGAACATGTTCATTCTTCTGTCCGGTTTTCGGCCGGAATATGAATATGTCTATGGGAATGGGGAGGGCTGTAACAGTGGACAATTTAGCCACTGACACTAAGGGGCCGTGCACACGGCCACCCCCCTCCCTTCCCCTCCGCTGCCGTGTGCACGGCCCCTTAGTGAGTGTCAGTAGCTAAATTGTCCACAGTTACTTGTCACTGCTTTCATTTTTCTCCTCTTACTATGGGTGTGTAGACTTAAAATTGCAGGTGAGCACCCTCTGGTGACTTCCAAGCATTTGTTAGCTGTGCTTTGTGGATGACAACTTTAGCTTGATAGCCTTGTAGTCACTTAGGTTTTTTTATTTAACATTTATATTGTAGCCACATAAAAAATAGATTAAAAAAATCGAAGTGAAAATACATTTTTTCCAAAATTATTAATTTATTAAAACAAAACTAATAACAAAAAAGTGACACATTTCCTTTCAGCGCTAGCTAAATAGGAAGTGCTTTCTATTTTTGTCTCATAGCACATAGTATAGCTACTCTCTATAGTATTAACTGAGGAGCAAAGGTTTGCATCTGATTGCCACTCTAAAAAGTAAGTATTTTTTGTATTCTACACACACAAGCTCACACATCTTTATTCGTATTGGACAGGTAGTTGATTTTACGCTTTATTTTGTATTGCAGCAAATAACATGAATGCTACAGACATCACATTGTCAAGTACAGCAGAATATGAATATTCGGACACCTCATTCTACACTGTCAAAAATTCAGACACCATGTATTCTGTTTTCAAGCCCACTCTTTACTGCATTGTATTTTCATGTGGTCTTGTTGGGAATGCCTTGGTGTTGTGGGTATTGCTATGTTTTAAAAAGATGAACTCTGTGACTGACATTTATCTTCTTAACATGGCTATCTCTGACTTGATGTTCGTGTTTTCATTACCATTTGTGGTGCATCAACTCCTCAATCAATGGATATTTGGAGAATTCATGTGTAAAGTGATATCTGCAATGTAATACATTGGGTTTTTTAGTGGAATATTTTTTATAACAGTCCTGAGTGTGGATCGGTACATAGCAATTGTCCATGCAGTGTTATCACTCAAATTTAGAACTGTGAAACTGGGACTGATTGTTACCTTGGTTGTATGGACTTGCTCTTTTATGTTGTCTTTAACGAATTTCATATTTCACAAAGAAGAGACAGATGAAGGCTTCACTGATTGTACAGTTTCTTATCCAGAAGACCAAAAGGAACTTTGGACACTCGTGTCATACTTTCAGATCAGTATCTTTGGTTTAATTATCCCTCTGATCATATTAGTTTTCTGTTACTCCCAGATTATCAGAAATTTACATAACAGCAGGAGTATGCGGAAGAAATATGCTGTGAAACTGATCCTTGTACTTGTCCTCGTCTTCTTTGTATTTTGGTCTCCCTACAATATAGTCATTCTTTTAAAAATAATAAGCATGATCAGTGCGTCTGAGGATTCCACTTATGATGAGAAGTTGGAGATGGCAATGGAAGTATCTCAGACCATATCTTTTTTGCATTGCTGTTTGAATCCCATCATTTACACTTTTGCTGGGGACAATTTTAAGAAACATCTTTACCACTTGTGCAACAAGCTGTTAAAATATACGAATATGAACAGAAAACGGGGTTTGTTTGAAAATTCCAGTCTTTATCGATCATCCATTACAGGAAGAGATACACGATCTTCTTCTTCAGATGCCATACTCTGAATATATTAGTGCATGAAGAAGTGTTGATTGCTTTTGTGTGTCTCTGTATGGATAAAAATATTTCGTTGAGCAGGTATAACACATAAGGTTAACGAATTCTCTGCCAGAGGGACTTGTCATGGTGAATTCAATAACAGAGTTCAAAAAGGGTTTGGATGCATTTCTGGAGCGTAATAATATAACAGGTTATAGTGTCTAGGATTCTGGAGAAGGGTCGTTGATCCAGGGATTTATTCCGATTGCCTGATTGGAGTCGGGAAGGAATTTTTCCCTAAAATTAGTAAATTTGGCTTCTACCTATTTGTTTTTTTTTTGCCTTCCCCTGGATCAACACCTTAGCACAACAGGCTGAACTGGATGGACGTCTTGTCTTTTTTCGGCCTTACAAACTATGAAACTATGAAACTACTATGAAACATGAAATAGTTGCCTGCTCAACATTATAGCCAATATTTAAAGGAAATAATAAAGGTGGAAAGTCATATGGTGCATGTGTTCCATAGGATATACCATATGTTCCCAATAAAGGAGGTCCCATGTTCACCTGTCAGTTTGCTGATTTAAAACAGACTTTAGCAGCTACTTCTACAGTTGAAATCAGCTAAGCTGTGCCATTTGCTCGGCTCTGTCTGTCTCATATTGATTTTTATTGATTTCAACAATAAAGGTTTCTGCTTTGAGATGGCAAAAGGTAGACACAAGATCCATGTTCTCCTGGAAGGTAATGGTCCAGAATGTGGAATCCTAGGATTTATGTCTTAATCTCCTAAAATAATACAGTTCCTACCTCTGCCCTGCTAGTAGTAGCCAACAACAACGCTTTAGGAACTCATTTATAAGTTTAGTAGGCCATTTTAGGTCAGTGTTTTTTTTATAAATTGTCCTTCAGTTGTCTGAATTTTTTTAAACAATCTTTACGTACTGTACTTTAATTTTGTTAATTTCATATGTAAGTTGTGCAGCGTAATTTGCTTTGTGATATTGTGTGTCAAATAAAAAATGTTATCTTTTCATCTGAAAATTGTCTGAATTTCTGGTCACTTTGGGTATGTTCACATGGTGAGTGTTTTAGAAGTACACGCTGGTCAGCACGTACTTCTAAAATACGGAGGGGGAGAGGGAGGGTTCCCCATTCACCTGTATTATCCCCGGCGCGTAAACACCCGGAAAAAGTGACATGTCACTTCTTTCAACCGGCGCACACGTTGGGGAAGACGCAGATTAATCATCGCTCTCTACAAGAGCGATTATTGCCGTAATTAGAGACCATATTATGGGGTTATGGCAGCGCAGTATTGCAGTGAACACACTTTTTTACTAAATCTGCAGTTCATTGTCAGGCAAAGTCGGTCTCTGTTAAACACCAGTGCCAGACTGCAGGAAGTGGAGATGAGTCAATAGTTAAAGGGGTATTACCATGATGTAAAATCCTGTTCAGTGGTTGCTAACTGTAAGCTGGCCATGCATGTGAGTGAGGAGGGCGGCACTTGTGGCCATCCTCTCCATTCAGTTCTATAGGAGCTTCTGAACATAGCCGAGGGCACACTCTGCTATTTTCAGAACTTCCATAGAAGTGAATGAGGAGGACGGCCGAAAATGTCGCTCTCCTCATTGAAATGCATGGCCGGCTTGCAGCTAGCAGCCAGCGAAGGGCATTTTACATTGTGGTAACACCCCTTTAACTAACCTCTTCTCATCCAACTCACAGTAAAATAATCTCTAGTGCTGAAACTAAATCAACTCCTGATTGTTTATGTAATTTGTAATCTTTATTGTCTGCATTGTTCTTATTCCTCTGCTGAAGGTGTATATGGGAAAGTGATTATCATCTATTTGCAGTTTGTAATGGCTTGTCTTTAAAGTTCTGGATCCATCACTGCAGCATTAGAAATGTATATGGTAGGCTATGTATGTATGGTAACAGCCTTTTCACTTTACCAATAGTTTCTGGATAGTCGGCTTTTGGTCTTTATAATTATTCTCAGCATGATTCTAAAGTTACCTTTGGGCTATTTCTTCTCAGTGCATGCAGCTCATTGACCAGAGTCAGGGCAAGGAAGTACAGTTTAGAATAGAGCTAACATGCAATTTATGTCTACTAAAGGCTGACTGAAAATCAGAGGTTTAGATTGAGTAGCAGCACAAGGCAGTACGATTACATAAAAGTGAGAAGCAATAGCTACACAAACCTACAAATATTATACAAGTAAAAATATTTGATCTCGTATTACGTGCAAGGGAATAATGGTAGAGATTTACTGAGCAAAGTACACCAGAAGTCTGACTGAAATTGCACCAGAAGCTGGTGTACATGCAGAGCATCACATTTATTATGTGTTCTAGATACTTTTATGTCTCACTAGATAGTAAGTGGCTTAGAGCAGTCGTACAATCCATCAGATTTATTAGTAGTATGTGTCATTTTGGTACAAGATATTGGCAGAAGAGTCCAGCCAAGAAACTACGTAAGGAAGTTTGCACCACAATGATAAAGTTTGCACAGTTCCTGCCTATCTTCTAGTATTGTCTAAATATGAAATGCATTTATAACTATGACCCAGTGCGTTATTTTTTTTTAACCTTGTACCTGATGTAGGACGGCCATATTGGAGGAACACGCATCTTTTTTGCTTAGTCTGTGTAGACAGATGTAGCAGGTTTTGTTTGTTTTAAACTGACTTCAGTTAATTAACAAGGGTTTGTGTTTTCCATGTTTTCCAGATTAGTTGGGTGAATATCTAATGTTACTATTACAGATATGAAAATACTATGATTATTGGATTGAGTATGAATCAGCATATCTATACCACATACATAAACATAAATTCTCATGTTTTTATTAGTTCTGTTCAACATTCATTCTTCTGCCTGTGCTGTTGGACATGTTTACACGTTAAGATTCATCTTAAAGGGGTGTTCCCATCTCAGACATTTCGTGTGGTGCACTCTGCTGGCTTTCATCCAATTAATGACACCCATACTATTAGGATAAGCGGGTTGCCCAGCATATTTTCAAGTGTCCAACACAAAATACTGATGCCCTCTGCTCCCCAGTCTTATAGAGCAGAATCACATATTGGAAAATTATGAAACATGAGTGGGTCCCAGCTATCTTGAGAACAGGTCCCTGGAAGTCTCCATACAGAGTAAAGAGTAGGTCATACTTGTGTAGTACACAAAACATTAAACCAAGAGCTTACCTTCTCTGAGGGTTTCAGATGCATGGAAAGGAGTCTGAAGTTTGACACTGGAAACAATTCAGCAGCAGATTCCAGCAAAATTTCTTCATAAAAGTTCAGACTTTATTAACTCCTTAACGACCGTCCACGTCTTTTGACATCGGGCATTTCAGGTCATTCGTCTGCAGCGACGTCTTTTGACCTCCGCTCCCCGATGCTTTGACCCTTTGATTGCCGCAGTTCGTCACTCCAGCGCAATCAAAGCATTTCCCTGCTCTGTTGGGTGATTAGGACACCCGGTGACCCAAAATAGCTCGGAGAACAGCTCCACAGTCAACCCTGTGACCTAGAGTAGCCCTAGGACTGTCTGTGTAACAAACCAGTGATCGGGGTAGACTGTGTGCTGCCCTGATCATTGCCTGTATCAGACTGCCACAGATTATAACGTAGTAGCATAAGAAATATACAGTTATCCCTTCAAGGGATTTAAAAAAAAAAGTAAAAAAGCATAAAAAGTGTAAACAAAAATAAAAAAAATATTAAATAAATATTTAATAAAAAGTAATTGTGCATACATTATACACACACAAAAAACCCTACACATATTAGATATCCACATGACCGTAATAACCTGTAGAATTAATCTAACAAGTTATTAAGTGTGAAATGGGAATGGTATAAAAAAAATTGAAAAAAAACAAAAGAAATTGAAAAAAATTCTGCAATTATTTATAAGTGAACTTAAACTATTTCCCCATAAAGTACAACTGATTAAAACGAGGCCTCTTACAACTGCGTCATTGAAAAAATAAAAAAGTTACTTCTGACTAATCTTATTGCTAATCTGTAGACCACTATCACAATAAAAAGTACATTTTTTTTTATAACTTTTGCTTTTAGGTTACCAATCCAGAGCATTGTGTTATTTCATAAAGGGTTTTATTAAGCCATTAAAAAAAGTTAATAGAAATTTCTATGTCTATTCTATAATGTGAATTACAGAAAGGACTGTTGCATTATTTTATTTCTCTTGTACTTCTGAGTATTAATAAAAACTCTCTTTGTATTGAAAAAATAAAACAGTTACAACTGTTTAAATGCAAGGAGGCAAAAACTAAAAAATGCTCTGGTCATTAACTACTTTTCAGGGGTTCGGCTTAAGAGGTTAATCCATTTAAAAAGCACAACTGCTGATACAAACATAGTCCACTATTGTGTGGTGCTAACAAGGGTGGATTGTGGTATCACACAATGGTGGACTGTGTTTGTATCAGCAGCCGTCTGAATTTTTATGAAGAAATTTAGTTGGAATCTGCTGCTATGCTCGTGTACTACTCTCCACTCTGTTCTATGGGAGCATACCTCTTTGCTCCACACAAAACTCCCATTTAAATGGAAGGAGAGTGCAATGCAAGTGTGACCTCATCTTCATTCTACACTGAGACTTTTGGGAACACTCGCCGATCTGCCACTTATGGCTTGTTGTATCAGATGTCTAAGATGGGAACACCCCTTTAAGTAAACCTAATTTCTGCCATGGCTTTTCTGGGGATTGTGTTCTTTACATTATAAAGAGTGAAAACTGTGGTGATCTGTGATGTTTTTGCAGTAGTGTGAGCTGGCTGAGGATTTAAAAATTCACAGCATCCTCAGGTTTCTGTGTAGAATGTTTCTAGTATCCACACTGCAAATCCTCCACATCTAGACCTGACTTTGTTAAACCCTGTCCTTGTAAAACAGGTGTGATATAGTAGTAACCTTGTAAAGCAACTGAAGAGTTGTAATTTCTTATTCTGACCCTTCCAATTGATCCTGAGTAAACTAACAGATGAGAACTAAGTTTGTCTTCATCTTCTCTATTACTGGATCTAGAGAGCTTTTCCAATAAGTACTGTATAAGAGAAGGTAACATTTATAGATCTTTAAAGGGCTTTTGCCACAATGTAATGTTGACGTGGGATCCTCCAAAATGGGTATTTAATCACTTTTCTAAATATATGTAATTACAAAAAGTGAAGCCTCTGAGAGTTACAGCTTTCTTTACATGCCCTTAGTTACTTAAAAGTTTGCATTAGACACGACCAGCAGCTGACAGGAGCCGATCTGGCTGCGCTTGCGTGTTTGCACTTCTTATCTGATGACAGGGAATTTGAACAAGCTGGCAAGGGACTGTGGAGAAAGATCTTGTCTTTTGTATAGAGAATCTGCTAGTTGTAATGTGATTATTTGATTAAACATTGCACAACGCTCCCTGCTTCATGGCTGTGTTCTCAGCCCCCCTCTATCTCCCATGTGAGGCAGCATGTTTGTTTATTTTCTCTTCTGAGCAGATTAAGAGGTAAGAAACTCAATTCTTGGCAAAACCCCTCTTAATTTAGGTGATTAAACAATGGCATTATTAATCACTTGCAAGGCAGACTTGGCAAAATACCATTTTTGTCTTAGGTGTCCCGCTGTCTATGATAGTGGACAAATAATCTGCGGCTGCACAAGTTTCTCCGAAGTTGTTATTCTGGAGCATCACTTCATTGCACTTGTTGTGCTCCAGAATAAAAGCTAACTGGTGAAATTTGCAAGGGCAGGTCTGGCAACCTGATGTTAGAGGACAACTGTTAAAAATGGTAGGACTGGTATTTTAACCACCATCTTGCTTGTTTCATACTCTGTCTTCTGTGCTGTTTATGATAGAAGGTATTGGGATGGGAACCAGCACACCTCTGCCTTTTATACTTGTCTCATTCATATGGCTTTTTTCGGTAACTGATGTTGCACTGGCAGCTCCAGTTAAAGACCAAAATGTAATGTAAAATAATAAAGTCTCCTGAAGCTTTTTTCAGACATTTTTGGGGAACCTGTATAGTAGGCCAGTTGTAAAAAAAAAAACA
Organism: Phyllomedusa bahiana; assembly: GCA_025379985.1. NCBI lineage: Eukaryota > Metazoa > Chordata > Amphibia > Anura > Hylidae > Phyllomedusa > Phyllomedusa bahiana. The sequence continues at coordinate 7,428 of JAODAL010011813.1, read as the reverse complement.
AAAAAAAAACAAAACAGAACTCTTCACTGTAGCCATGACACAGTCCTCTTAATGTAACTTATTATCAAAATCATTGGTTGTTAATGATTAATTTAGGTAATATAATCAATAAATAATTTTAAAGGGGATTTGCCAAGACGCCAGTTACCTACCTCCTGTCAGCACGTGAGCAGGATATATACAAATCATGCTGAGTCATGAAGCTGCAGGGGAGAGAGGGAGGGGGTGAGTGAGGAGCGAGGAATCCAATTGAGTGTCTCAAAACTTAAGTGAAATAATAAACAGTACAACAGTGTATTATAATTACAGCAAGATACAGCCTCAGACTGAACTGTCTACCCGGTGTTTTAAATGCTCATTCCTTTTGCCTGTCATCAGATAAGAAGTGTTTCACGCAAGCACGGCCTGTCAGCTCCTGGGTCGTGTCTAGGGGAAGCTTTGAGGTAACTAAGGGGGATTGAGAAATGCTGTAGCTATCAGAGTTTTCACTTTTTGTAATCACATATATTTAGAAAAGTGATTAAATACCCATTTTGGAGGTTCCCACTTCAACATTACATGGTGGCAAAACCCCTTTAATAATCATATAAATAATTCTATTTGAGTGTTTGTATGAATTATAGTCTGCATTTGTTATAGTTCTTTATTTTTTACACAAAAACATGGCCATACTCACATAGCTCAATGGCTGGACAAAAGACTATTCCTAGTAGGAGGTAATTAAATCCCTAGTGCAACCTGGGAGAAGTTGCACAGGTACAGATTATTGATGAAAGAACGAGTTCACACCAGTATACAGAAAAGCCACAGTAACACACAGGGGAGATTGCACAGATGCAAAAATACTGATAAACAACCACTCACATGCCTACTATCCAAGAAGAGGGTAATTGCTAGTAATAAAATGGCACATAGAGAAGGCTTATAAAGGATGGCAATTGTATTGTTACGTGTGGTGGATCATGCTGACTTACAACCAGTCAATGACACCCATACTATTCAGATAAGCGGGTTGCCCAGCATGTTTTCAAGTGTCCCACACAAAATACTGACACCCTCTGCAAAATCACATATTGGAGAAATTTGAAACAGGAGGTATTAGTTGACCTTTTGACCAAATTACGCAAACTTGCTACCCACGTCAAGGTTCCTCATTGCCTTGCGAGTCTCTACACTAACTTTACTAGGTATTTACTTACTGAAAAACACAGACACATGACAATACTCACAGCTCCATGGCTGGACAAAAAAAAATTCAGTAGAAACATAAGAGAGAAGCTGCACAGGTGCAGAATGCTGATGGACAATTGCTCACACACCAATCCATAAGGTGACAGTTGCTTGATAAAAACCAGTTAACACCAGTATGCAAAAAGGAACAGTACCACACAAGGGAGATTTCTCAGGTGCAAAAATAGGGAAAAACAACAACTCACACGCCTACTAACCATATGATTGCTAGTATTACAATTGCACATAAAGTTTACACATAGTGCCAGTTATACGGTTACAGGTAGTGCATGAGCGGGTTGCCTATTCCAAGTGCCCAACAAAAAATATTGACACCCTCTGCTCCCCAGTATTACAGGGCAAACAACAACAGCACATCAATTCTAAAGTTACAATTGAGGGGTGTACAAAATCACTTTGACAGCTTATAGTCAGCTGACCTGCACATATACACAAATGCTATACCAGTTTGATCAATATTGCTGCTAAATACCTTTGCTATTGAGGGATTGAAAGTAGGTACACAGTTATTGACCACGATGTGAATCATGCATGCAAATGGGTCGTAAACCCTTATCTGAATATGCCAGGCTGTCAGCAATCTCAGCTCCACTCTTTGCCTAGAGGGCAAATAGCCTGCTGAGCAACCTTTCTCTCATTTCGTATTGAAAGCATCATAATTATTAGCTTGCAGCTCACTCAGCATTTTATTTCCACTGCAATAACGTATGGAAAAAGTGATACGATTTAAGGGTAAAGGTCAGTTTATTAAGAAGTATATATTTATGTAGTCAGTACAAATGAGAACTGCTGTATTTTAAAGCTGAAGCATATGATATTTATTATTTCTTTTTATGCTTCTAGACTGGACTGTCTCATATTTTCACCTTGGGCAAAGTTCATTAAGATAGATGACTGTAAAGTTGCTGAGAATGTCAATGGGACTATGGAACATTTTAACTAGAATAAATCCTAATCCAACAAAGAATCTGCAGATAAAGATTATATTTTCTTTGATTTAAACGGTATATGTTGTCGGAACATTACATTACTTAAATGTTAAATTTTAGCATAAATTTAGCATATTTTTTACATTTTAGTGCTTTAGTTGTTTGTTACTGTCCAAACAGAAAATCTATTCTATGTTAGTTTTTACACTGATAGTACAGCAGACACAAAAAACTCATGCTTCCTGTTATGTACCGAACTTGTCAGCTTTGCTGTATAGACTGGAAAAGAATGAGTCATCATATCATTAGAGTATGTACACACAATACGCCGTGTGTTTTTGAAGTATGCGCTGTTCGGCGCGTACTTCCAAGCACAGGCCCCATTCACTCTCATTATCAGCGGCGCATTAGGAGATGGACGTAATTCATAGCTCTCTGAGAGTTATGAATTACCGTAATTGCAGGGCACATGTCAGGCGTATTGAAGCGCAAAAACACAGCGAAATGCGCCCCACAATTACGCCGTGTGAACATACCCTTAAAGAATAAATGAGTTGATGGCAGGCCTAGATATGTAAAGAATGGAATACTATGCAATATATTATAGATATTTAAGGCTCTGTATGTCCCCTCCCTCAGGGAGAGTAGACAGTACTGACTTTTTTTTTCAAGTTTCTCTAGTAATTAACTATTTCATTCTATGTTAGTAATGATAATCTTAATTTATATAGCTCCAACATATTCTGCAGCACTTTACAATTAAGAGGGTACAAATATAGACAAAAGACAAACATTACACAGAAAAAAGCTGGGTGTATGCGTGAGATGAAGGGTGAAAAGTTCTTAGTTTACACAATGGTCCAGTCTTGTTTTATAAATATTGGGTAGTTTACATTAACAGGAGATAAACCTTTCACCAGAATAGTACATCTATATACATATGAATGCCTATGAGTGCCTAAGTGCAGGCAGTGTCAGAAGTGAAGTGTGCCTGAATGAAAGCGAGTGCTTGGTATCATATGGTTTAGCATGTTCCAGTGTATTGGTGCAGTATGTTCAAATTCTTAAAGGCAAACTTGAGATATTCAGATGATTTATGCTATAATATTATTAGGAGACTGTAGAGACTGCTAGAGTGGTAGACCGAGATAATGGAAGAGCTGTAGGTGAGTGCAGCGCTGTGGAGAGCTTTATGGATGAGAGTGATTTAGTTTATGTTTTGTTCTATACTGAATTGATAACCATTGCAGTAACTGCCACAGGGTAGAGTCATCAGTATAGTGGCTGGAAAGAAAGATGAGCCTGGCTGCTGCATTCAGGACAGATTGGAGAGGGGTGAGTTTGCAGAGAGGGAGACCAATAAGTAAGAAGTTACAGTAGTCAAGAAGAGAAAGAATAAGGGCGTGTTCAAACGGCTTATTTGGACACTGTTTTGGATGAGGTTTTTGGAGCATTTCCACGTGCAAAACGCCTCCAAAACACCCACAGTTCATTTAATTGATTCCTATGTAAAACAGCATTGTAGTTCACACACTACAAGGTTTTTACACACTTCTTTGGAAGCTGTTTTGGGCGCTGACAAAGAAGTGTCATGTCAATTGTTGAAGCATGTTTTAGGTGCGTTTCCCGGCACGTTTTTGGAGCGTATTTTGCCGCATTTTTGACATGGCTATTAATTTGTATGGTTGAAAACACTGTTAGAACATCATCCATAAACACACTGAGAAATGCATCTACAACCTCTTCTGAAGAAGTGTGTTTCAGGCGAGGTTTTAATGCTCTTTTGGGAGCGGAAACGCCCAGAAAACCGCTTCGACAACAGCATCAAAATCAACCGTGTGAACATACCCTAAGAGCAATAATGAGAGTTTGAGCTGTTTCCACAATGAGAAAATAATGGATTCTGGAGATGTTCTTGAGGTGCAGGTCACAAGAGCAGCCAAGGAATTGAATATAGGGAGTGAACGACAGATTGGAATTTGGTTACCTCAACACAGCGGTCCTACTGCCTAGGAGTGCCCCCACACTGAAACAGAAATAGCAGTGTTGGGTTGGGTTGGTTAGTTAGTACATGGTGGAGTGACAAGAAGTTCAGTTTTAGTGTGGTTTAGTTTTACACTGTCTATACACAATGCACTGTCTATACACACAATACAATAGGAAAGTATATATCTCCAATATGGCTGCCCCAATCCTGACTTATTTTAATGTGTGTTACTGTATATTGTATGTGATTTGTTCTGTCCATATTTAGTTTTTACTTCTGATGCAGGCATTCTTTTGTGTAAGTAAAATATACTGGTCCATTGATAGCCTTTTTGTGAAGTGCGGCAGTACAGTACACGCCGCAGTACACTGTGTGTTTCTGGAGCTTGAGCTGATCAGTGTGTACTCCCGAGGGGGACATGTATTACTCGTGGCTCGTAATAGCCGTGAATAAATGACATGTCACTTATCCCCCCACGCATACAATGTGTAAAATTCGCGCCGAAATGCGCCCCAAAATAAGCCATGTGAACATACCCTTAACTCTCAAAAACTTGTCATCTGATTTTGTAGTAGCCTTTGGTCTGTCAGACCTCTTCCTGAGTTTCCTCCAGTTTCCAAATGCCTTTTGATGCAATAGGAAACTATAGTGACTGGCACTTTGGCTTTCTTGGCAATTACTTTGTGGAACAGATGTATACTTCTTAGGCCACATCTATTATGGATTGTGGTCAGATTTTTAAGCGGATTCAGTATTTAGAATCTGCAAAAATCTGACTGTAACCAGTACCCCATAGACTTCAATAGAAAATCCAAACTGTTGTCTGCACAGCTCGGATTTTCTGAGGTTGGATTTCAAATCTGAAATACGATCTAACAACGGTGGATTATAGTTCTGTTCACAGTGGGACAGCCGAAAAACGACTACGTAATCCACAAAGAAAAAAACACAGTGAAAAACTAAAAATGATTGTAAAATGCTGATATAAACCATGTGAATATATATATTCACATGGCTTATAATTCCAGAGATCTAACCTTAGGCCGCAGTATTCGCTTAGTTTACAGAGCCTTTAGCTTGTAAACACTATGATCTTTTAAAGCTCACCTCAGCATTTCAAGTAATTAGCCACAATTAACCTAAATAATCAAGTTGTTAAATGGATTAGGGTCCTAATGATCTCTTCGGACTGCAACAGTATCTTTTAAAATGTTTAAGACTGATCTTTTTTTTAAGTGTACATACCCTTAGTCATCTCTTCACAGATTCTGTCCTAATAGAGTTTTTCTCATATAAATTAATGATATCGGAACTGATTTATACATTTTTACTTTATAATTAGACCACATGAGAAATTTAAATCAATGTTAAACATATTTTTCTTAGACTTTTGGGTGTTCATTTAATTTTTAATGTCACTATCTATATTCTCAAGAAAAAGTTTTCACGCTGTCCACTAAACCTGATAATAAGCTGATTCTGTTCAGTAGAGATGCATTTATCTCCTAATCATTACAGACAGGATTACACTGAAAAGCACCACCTATATATGGGTAATACCAGATCCACTTTTCAAAGTAGGTGATGGTCACAGCTCCTCCCACCCCAATGTGTGACATAGAAGAATTATTAGACAAACGGCTTACATGCTCAACACTGCATTTTCTCCAGAATGTGCATGGGATGGTAACTGAAAAAGAAAGTCTGGAGAAACCAGCATTTAAAAACAAGTTCCCCAAAAGTTTTTGGGGAATATGGGGCCTGTGGCTGGAGGCGTGAGCAGTGTCACTTTGAGCTGCTGCTGGTCTGGAGCTCGGGCGTCGGAGAGGTGAATGGGTATGGATGGGAAAGGTTGAGAATGATTGATCTTTGGGATGACTGTCTAGGGTTATGGATGAGGGGTGGAATCCCGACTTGGGACTACTGCTATGTATTCTTTACCTCTGCAGCAGAAGATCTCCTGGGTTATAATGGTTATAGTTTTGCAAATCTGTATTTCTGACAGAAGGTGGTACATTACATTATTATTGGGATGAGATTGGGATGCTTCTCTGTATGCTGAATTGTATGGTTTTATTTTCTTGTAATTTGAAAATGTTTTAAAATAAAGACTTTAAAAAAAAAAAAAAAGTTCTACAGCACTGTTAATGTATCATACATATCAGTCTTAAAAAGGTAACTGCTGTTTCATTGTCACCAGAAATCAAGAATAGAGGTGGTGAAAAGAATATTTTATCAGTTTTTCTCTTCTCCACTACCTGCTTGCTTTCAGTTCAACAATAAAATCTGGTGTCATTGAGGCATTTATGATCATCACTGCTGAAGTGAGGGGTTCCAGTACTAATGCTGCCCCCCGAGGTCGATGAAGAGGGAAGGATGAGGGAACCGCTACAGAGCGAGAGACGCAGACTTGTACAGACGCGAATGCGTATATCAAGTGTTCTATTTCCTCAGCCTAATGTTGGATTCATAGCATCACTGCTTATTACTGCAGGATTTTCTCTTCTATGTTTCGTTTCTGTGTGACATAGCGGCTAGTCTCTGCCCCTTCTGGAACAGATCAAAAGGAGTTAAGCTTTAAGCTTATAGTGACAATAAAATAAAGCGTAAATAAAGATTATTACCAAATACATTGCTGTTCTGATTTTGCTTCCCTTCAGAGTTAGAGCAGTTCTCATCTCCTGCTTTCCTAGGTTACTGAACATCACTCTGCTCTTGCAGGAGTGGCCAGAATGGTCTATGTTTCTCAACTCCAGTCCTCACGCTCCACCAACAGGTCAAGTTTTCAGGATCTCCCACAGAAAGCACTGACAATAATTACATCACCTGTGCAATACTAATGATATCACCTGTGCAATACTGAGGAAATCCTGAAAACTTGACCTGTTGGTGGGTCTTGAGGACTGGAGTTGAGAAACATTGGTCTACATGATGACATCAGGCCCTGCCATTTTGTGGTTTGTATTTACATAGGCCATGCTCCCTCTGAGCGCCATATGTTGTGCAGGCCTGATTTAGGTTTTATGCCGTTCTTTTGTTTATTTTTTTTTTCCACAATAAATTAACTTTGTTAAGATTTAAAATATTTTCCTTTTGCTTTGCGAAAGCTTGCTTTTTGCAAGGTAAGTGCAAGTTTCTATTTTGGATACATTTGACATTTTGATTACACTTTATTCCTTTTTTTTTTTTTACAGCCGCTCTTTTCAAAAGTATCACTCTGGGGTATGCATGAAATTTTGTTTATATGTAGGATTGTGTTTA